>JBBPMU010000005.1:272557-287072 GCA_038090475.1 Wakefieldia striispora
CTTGAGTGTCGCGACTGAAGCTGTCAGGAGAGGAGGTGCAGGACAAGGGGAAAAGACGGGCGAGAGCGCTCCGAGCTCTCCGGCCCGAGACAGGAGCCCGAGTTGTATGCGAGGGTGGGTGGGAAAACCTTGCAGATGCAGCATGAGCCGAGCAGTCGAGGTCGTGTGTCCACCATAATGATAGCTCGAGTCTATGGAGTTTCTTAATTATTTATTTCGTGTTCAATGTGAAACTTTTGGACCCACTGCGAGGACGTGCGGAGAGCGGCGAGTTGCTGCCAGCAAGGTGGATGAGTCACGCGGCGGAGGAAGCGGTGCCTCTCGCTTGTCCAAAGACATGGCTCCACTCCGCCCCTATCAGAAGTAAATCCACCGAATACACGCCCCGCTAGAAATCGCTACATGCAATTGACTACAACTTCGCGACGACTGAGATAACGATACAAATGTATGTTTGCAAAAATGATGCCAGATAGTTGGTATAGTGGTCGTTCAATGGCTTCTCAATTCATAACTTCAATGGGCGGCGTTGCGTCGGCTAGTCCAGCTAATCGCACGGGTTATCTGTGTTTCCTGCACTGGCGGTCTGCGTGGGGGTTGCGGTGGTAGGCAGGGTGACGGGAGAAGTGCTAGCGGGTTGAATAGGCTGAGGCGTGTGGATGGGAGGCGTGGTTGTGGTGCTATTATTCTGACTTACGCCGGTGACAGTAAACTAGGATGTGACGTCAAATCGCCTTCCGCAACGGATGTCCGGAATCCAAACTCACGTAGATCGTATCATCTGAAATACCACGCTTGGCGACAGGCAGTACTAGAGGTTGGTGATTCGCGGCAGTCATGATAGTTGACATCTTGTACGTGCCATCCGGGAGGCCACCAGTAACGTTGGCATACAAATAACCGTTAGAGTCGGCCTTACTGTTCAATGCCACAAAGAATGCGAACTGAGTTGGGTCTGAAGGTGTGGTCTGGTTGAGTGACTCGAGAGCCTCGATGACGACATGGGCATGCCCCTGAATGAGACCAGTAGTTGGATCGAGTTGTTGCGGTGCCGAGTAGTAATTTGTGTCTGGATTGACGAAAAAGCCCGTCCCAAAGTTCTTGACGGCCAATGTGATTTGGAAGGTAGTGTTCGACGGGACGATGGCGAGGTTGGTGGGCGTAACAAACTTAGCACTTGGAATATTAGAGGAAGAAGGGATTGCACCCATTGGAGCAGGATTGCAAGAACCACCCTGAAGTTGTTGGCCATCGGTGATGGGGAGGCTGACGGTAGCACACCAATTGATGAAGTTGTTCGTAGAGGTAAGCGAAGCCACTTCGCTAACCTCTGAAGTGCTTGTGTTCAGACCATTCTGGGAGAAGTTTGAGGCGATCACGGAAGATACAAGAGTCAGGGAAGTTTGGGCGCTGCTTGAGTTGGATGGGCCAGAAGGAGACGAGGCGGTCGGAAGTGCGGCATTTGACGTTGCTGTATGAGATGGCGTAGCAGTTGCATTGGCAAGAATGGTACCATTGGTCGCTCCAGTGGCGGCAATGCGCGTGTTTAGATCGGTCTGCGTCGTGCAGGTAACGCTCGTTCCAGGTGAGTTTACTAATGGCAACGCTGCACAACTGAAGATCGACAAGTTATTTCCTCGTCGCGAAGATAACGATAAAACTCACATCAAACCGGGACCACAGGGCGACAGGACGTATTGTCCATTGGCACATTGGGCGAACTGATTATCAACGCAAGCGTTGCCAGATGAACAGGACGAGTCGGTGGTTAGCGACGCGAACTGATTGCTATGACGACGGATCAGAAAGGGATTGGCTCTCGAGTGTAATCGTAGATGGACTAGACTCACTTCAGGTTAACAGCGTCTATACCATTCTGTAACTGGAAACCACTCGATAGGCGTTGCCTAAGGCTTGGACGTGCCGAGACAAGAGATGAGAGAATGAGTGTAGAGAACGTGGTGAATCTCATGATTGCGTGTGATGCGTTGTGAGAGGCGCCGGTGAGCAGCTGCAATGTGAAAGACAGTGAAAGGGCAGTCAATGCCACAGGAACAACAAATATGAGTAGGAAAAATGAAGAAAGCAAGGTGGTGAATGCAATGAGGACTCGATCCGGAGCCTGTAAGCCTTCTCTTATACGAGGAAGACTTTCATTAAGCACCGGCTGAATATAGCACAACAATAAGTAAACGTAGCACAATGACTCGGATCATTTCTGCAGCACAATACAATGTAAGGTCCATGCTCGCCGAAAAATCTGTTTCTCACCTTCAGTAGGACTTCTATCAACAACTAGTCTGCGTGGAAGGAGGATGGCCATGGACACGGTCACGCCAGTACAATAAAAAGGGGTTGTCCCAGCTTCCCGCTTCCCAAATGCGGGACAAGAGTGCGTTATTACCACAGTACGAGGCACGGAATTTCGGATCTCATCGCAAGCAATGGTGCATTCGACATGCGCTCACATGTACTTAAATACTAGTATGGTGATTCAGACGACACGGTCTCCGTGAGTCCGAGGGATGAGCGTTCATAATTAATTAACGGATGGTTTAATACACACCACAACCTAGGCTCCCGCCTAAACTCCCCGATACTCCCGACGGAAACTGGAGATGGCTGAGTACTACCTGACAACGAGTAGCGCCAGAGGTTGATAATTCGTCGCAGCCATGATGGTGGATAACCTGTACGCGCCCTCGGGAAGGGCCACCAATAACAGCGGCATATAGATAGTCGTTAGCATATGTCTTGTCGTCCAATCCACATAGAACACGAACTGGTTAGGTACTTGTCCCGGCTCCCCAGTGCTCGCGTCCAGAGCAGACAAGAGAATCGGGGGAAGTCTGGGGAATAGTTGACTTAGTCAAGCTAGAACTACCCAAGGTCGTCAATAATAGCGTACGGCGCCAGAAGGTCCAAGTCGGCATCAGCAAGTACCAGAACTGACCAGCCACTGGCAGACCTACTTCAGATCAATGGCAGCTATAGCCTTCTGAGTCCGTACTGGTCCGTAGCGAAACTCACTTACATAACCAATTCAACGACTCTAGATGGAGGCCCGGGATGTTCCTGGGCTTTTGTGTCCACCCGTTCTGATCATTCTCTCAAAACATGAAACAAGAGAGTAAAATCCGAGTCGATGCGGTATGTGGTATGTGGTGTATCGTCGTTGGTCCGCTGACGATGTTTCACTGTTTCTGCACAGATCCTTTTTGACTTGGATGGGTAATAATCGTGTCCCCTTCTCCACGTCTTTCAATTTATGATGTCACTGCTCAGCACTCTCATCGATTCAACTCCCGGTGTCCTCTACGCTTGGGACGAGTTCCGCAAACAGTATACCCATCTTCCTAGCAACGTCGCCCATCTCACCCACGGAAGGAGGCTGAGGGATACCCTGCGTGAGCACTGCCGCATTACGGATGAGACGATTCTAGAGGTGAGTCGATGACGCCAATCTGCATAGGTCAGGACTGATAAGTCCCATTTCAGGAAGAAATCACGCGCTTCGAACTCCTAGTAGCCAACCAAAGGGATGGCCTAGGTCCTGAAGTCCTCAACGGGGCCCAAAAGCTGCTCGTCGAGGTAATTGTTTGAATTCATTCAAGCTTTCACGTAAAGTTTTGGCCAACTACGTCATCCCAGCTTAGTGAGATAGCACCAGATAACTGGACCATCGTTACGTCAGGTACCCATGTGGAAAATGTCGTTGTGCAACACGGTGACGAGTCTCATCACGACTTTAACCAGCATCTAGATTCTATGCGGGTCTTGCTATCCCCAAATGCTTATTGCCGATACCCCGGAGGGGCTATGTGACCGCCGACGATGTCACAGAAGGAAAACCAAAGCCAGGGCCGTACATCGCCGGCGCGTCCGCGCTCGGCATATCTCCCGAGAGATGTCGGTCATCCACTATTCTAAACTCGCTAGCCACCCTCTCTGATTATGACATCCGCCAGGCCTGGTAGTCGAGGATGCACCGTCTGGACTCAAAGCGGGGCGCGCGGCAGGCGCTCGGACACTTGCCGTTTGTACTTCACATCAACCAGGAATACTTCTGCGGGAGGCAGGTGACTACCTTGATTTTATAGTACAGGACTTAGATGGGTGGGTTGTCTTCCATGTTGAACATTGACCACCCATGATTGACCCCCAATTTGATTCGTTTAGGCTCTCGATCAGCTTAGTGGACCGCCAGTTAGAGATCACGCTCGCCGCAATGCCCCCCGAAGCTAGAGATTGACCGTGTTGACTACGTGTGCCTGTGCTTAAGAGAGTGAACTCGACAGTACATGGTTGGAATTGAATGCCTAGATATTACATGCATACTATCTGCTTACCAAGGAGCTACGGCTCGGACACAATGAGAAAAATGCAGGACAATCGATGCACCCATCTGTGAGCACACATCCAGTACATGTAACCCTCGCTAAGGATCACTGGGACACGAGAGGGCGTCGAGGGCCCGTCTAATTATTATCTGCTGTCGCAGCGAATGTGAGCGTCTCGAGGCGTCCTCTTCCCTTGCATTCCTTCTGAAGTAAATCGGCGAGCGTCTTAAATTGAGGGGGATCGATCAGCATGACCTAACGGTATTCTTGTCAGTCAAGTGTGCCCAGCTGAAATATCAGAGAGAAACGTACATATTCCCACATTTCTCCCTTGTCTTCCCGCTCGACTTGCTCAGCTGCAGATTTGATCCGTTCTTCCAGACCTTCTCCGTCCGTAGGGGGGACGGCAACACGCACACGCATCCGTGCACGCTGGATCGGGAGTTTGGATCCGGACTGAATAAGCCGCAACGTCTCGGACACCTGTGCCCGTGATGACTCGGGCTGGCAATCGCCACCACAAACGAACCACCCACCTGACCCTTGGCGTTCTTGCCCATTTTTACGCTCACACCTGCCTCTGTCATCGCCTTCTCGATGATCCCGACAGGATATGGACGCTGCGTTGCTGGATCGACACACTTCTCCGCCACGAGTGTTGCGATTTCTTTCCTCAGGGACGCAAGATCGTGTTCGCGCTCCTTCTCGCCGACTTGAAGCTCTCCCTTCTTCAGGATCTGGAAAACAGCTCGGATGTGGAAAAAGTCACTTTAAGCGACGGGAACCAACTTCTTTCACGACATCGTCCACAGACGAGGTTCCGAATGACTTTTGGAGATCATTCGATTTCGCCACTTCCCCTTTGGAAACGTTCGTGAACACATTTGATATTTGAAGGACGTCATCTAGATCGGTTTCACTAGAAAGGAATGATGAAGTGGAGTAGGCAGATAGTTGGAACCGGACCGACACGCCATTTCGCCACTCTTGTACTTTGTTCTTGTAGCAGGCAATCTGTAACCCGACTATGAGCATAGGCCAACTTGACAAGAACTGAATCGTTGCACACCTCGAAGCGCTTTCCGCCCTTTTTCAGGCGAACGATGGAAACATTCGTCAGTCTTAAAAGAGCGCAGGTAAGTTTTGGTGCAAGTAATAGATGCAGAGTACCGACTTGATTTGATTGGAAGGTTGATTAATGGGCATCACGGAAGGCAATGCAAACGGTGGTTGCGGGTCGGGTGGACACTGATAGAAGACTGGCAGAACAAAAACTAGATCAGCGCGAGTAAAGTTGGTTCGGATTCCGGAGCGGTCGGGTCCGATATTTAGGAGCTATTTACGAAACAATGATGACTAACACTGAGTAATTCGATGTTCTGTCGCAGCAAGCCAACCCTCTAACATTCCAATCACTGACAGTCGACGCCCAGTATGATGAATGTCTTTTGCGTTCTATACGTCAACATTGTACATAGTTACCAGGGAAAACACCCTCCGCCCCGTTGAGGCGACCAGTCCACCAATCCTCCTGACTTTCTGATTTTTTCACAATTTCAATCCTGTCACCGGTCTTGAAAGACAAATCGCCATCGGCCTGGGTAACATTGTAGCTCAGTAAGAACTCCCACTACAAGGTACTATTTACCTGTGCATCGAAGTCGTACAGCGCCGTAACGTACTCAACCACAGGTTCGGGCTTCGGTTTAGGTTTGAGTGGTGGAGGCGGAGGCGGTCGCTTGGTCCCAATAGCAGTGCCATTGCTACCATTATTCGAGGCAGAATAAGGAGGCGGTGGTGCGGTTGGTTGGCCAGGTGGGGGTGGGGGGCCCTTCTTAACAAACGACGAGGAACTCCCATATGCAGGCGGCGCCAAGGCACGTGAAGCAAAGCTCGTGGAGCTTGACGAGGTTGCTGCACTTGGGGTGCGTCCTATAGGTGCGCCAACACCACCTTCCGCACGCTTCGCTTGAACAAGCTTGGCTACGTGATCCGGTGAGTAGAACCGGTGATAAGAGGTGGGTATGGACGTACATGTCGACACGATTCTCTTGGTGATACCTAAATCCTCAATTTGGCTCCAGGCATCTGTGCGATTGTTCTCGTAATCCGACTGGATCTGCGAGGTTGGACAGTTGGTGACACTATATCTGCCCTCAGCAAAAGAGTTCATCTTCTCAAGGAATAGGTAGTAAATATTGAGCCTAGTTAAATACGAATGAACCCCAAAGATAACGTAATAATCAAGAAATGGACGCACTGCATATAATAAAAGGAGTGGAATAGAGGGTCGATGAACTGGGTTGCGAGCTGTATGAATCGAGGAAGATCTTGCTTTAGCGTATTGTTAATATAATCGTACTCGTTTGTTGCTACTTCAAAGTCTTGCTCCAGCTAAAACACCCGCTCAGAAATGTCTACCTCACAATAGCACGCATGTCATGATTGACAAACCTTGAACAAATTCTTCTCGTCATTCAGGCTCTTCTCCTTCTTGTCTCGAAGCTTGGTCAATGAGTTGTTGAATCGATCGTAATCAATCAACTTATGGTCCCGCTTCGTGATAGTCTTTCTGATGACTTTCAGAACGCCCTGGAACTCCTTGACGGGACCAACCACCCGGCTCTCGATGAGTTCAAGTTCCGGTGCTACGGCAGAACGAAGCTCATCCAAGTGCTGAGCATAAGAAGGCGTGTTGGCAATTGTAGCAGCAGCGTTAGGATATTTGTTGGATATGCTGAGTTCTCCCGGTAACGGTGAATAGATGGAACTGAAATGATTTGCAAAGCCATTGGCACCGGTCAACATCACTAAGGAAAGAAGGATAGATGTTTATGCAGAAAGAAACATCAGTAAGGACTACTACTTACATGTGACTGCATCGGTGTAAGCCTTGGTATCCTTGAGTAGCTTTTCGGTGGACTTCTCAAGAGCAGAGAAGTGAGCATTGTAGTCGTCGAATTCTGGGTCAGAGGATTCTGAAAACGACGTGGAATCATTCTCGCCGGCAGTGTAATAACATTTCTTACTGACTCTTTGAATACCCGACTTTCGACGTAACCATGTGAGGTGTCCTGTGTAATTGTATGAGTGTATGAACGAAAGACAGAAATGCAGGATCGACTGCGGTGCTGCGTTGCACTTGATCGCCAGTCGGTCCGCGTGAGCTACGAGAGAAAACGCTCACCGCTTGATGACTTTGGTGAATCCTTTCATATCCGCTTATCTGTTAGATGCGTTCTAGCACAAGTCTGAGAAGGAAAGTGAAGATATAGAAGTTACAGTGGAAAGACTAATGGAAAGATGAGATGTTCCGCAATCGGCCCCGTGCAACCCCGTTGAGCATGATTATGTCATTACGCATAGCCACTCATTGCCGTTGTGCCACCCTGGCACACTTTCAGCCCTGCTGTAGAAATGCTTCCGCTCACTGGGGTGTCCCCAGGTATTTCGTGTTATATTGAACTTGTCCGTCGCCGTGTCGACCCTCTATTCAGCAATTGTAGTGTAGGCCAGGCTGCCTTGAGCGCTTCTGCAACAAATGCAACTTGCAAGCTATTCGCGTAAGGATAGTGGCGGAGGCACTCTCAGAAGTTGTGGTCACCGACATATTTTCCGTGTCGTGAGCGATAGAAAGATGGTACCAGCAGGTGTGGAATTTAAATCCAACCCATTAAGACGTTGTGGGGTACTCACTGCTCTTGAGCACTTGAGTCACGATCTGTGCGATTTGACACTCATTCCCGTTGGTGGTACCTGTACTTAGCGGTATCACCCCCGCGACGTCAATGAAGCGCCTTGGAGGGACTAGTCACGACTAGACTGATATCTATGCAATCAGCCTATGAGACTTGAAAGCATAAATTAGCCATTGTTAAAGTTCAGGTAAATTCCCCACCCCCGATCCATTGATGATCGGGACGGGTCCGCTATTTCACCGACTCCGATAGCTCGTTTCCTAAGGTACCGTAAGTAGCACCGCCACCGGTCCCGGTCAAAGAATTATCCACGTGGGAACGCGACGGATGTCGACATCCACCATGACATCACTGGTCCTGGTCAACACTGGTAACCTCTCAACGCTTCGCCTCACAGTCACTATCATACGTCCAGTCATCATTACCCCCGCTCGTGAGTTCCGTACGGCCTTCGGGTCCCGCCGCTACACTCATGCGACACCGCTGGCGTCGAAATCCGTGAAGGAAAAGGTATCGTCTGTGGCTGACAAGGTGCAGCTCGTCGAACGTTGTGCATGGCTCCGAACGTGTAGCCAAAATTTCAAACAGGTGAACAAGAAGGCTGGCCAAGGTTTAGCCTCTGCGATTGAAACGGCCGAGAAAGCTACAAAAAAGGCAAAGGAAACCCTGGGCGAGTAGAATGCCCGTGCATTATTTGTTGGTGATAACACCGTTCCAGGAACAACAACCAAACGAACAAAGGGTCAGGTCGAGGGGGCGAAAGAGAAAACAAATGAAACGGGACAGAAAGTCAAGAGTATGGGCGGTAACGTACGGGCTCATCTTCGTCCCCTGAAGGGATTTAACACCTCTGGAAAGGTCGGCCTGGGGGCAAAAGAAGCTGTGAAAGGTGCATAAAGGGACCTGCTAACAGCGCTCGAACACGATTTACCAAGTTGGTTCTACATGTATCTCACGGGCTGAGAGACAGGGGTTATTCGGCGCGCATACAGCCAAGTCTGATTGCAAGTTGGTTGACACCGATAGGAAATCAGGGACACTTTACCAAGCAAGAGAATGGAGAGTCCCACAGCAGGTTCGACCCCTCATCGCGCTTAAGCTGGGATGCAAGGTACTGTATTGGTTGATGGTGGTCACCGAGAATTACGGAATTTCGTCTTTGAAACCAATGGCTTAGTGTTCGGCGAGGCACAAGTCATTTCGTCATGTGAGCCGGTTACACTTTAGTTGCCCAACATCTGTATTGACTGGATACTCAAATGGTATGTTTACCAGACATGAGACATTCTCTCCTGAGCGGGCTTATCAGAAAAACCGGGCACATTGTCGCACCATCCGTCATGAAGTGAGGCATACCACTACTAGCATGTGACGGAGCCCAGTGATTCGATAACCCGAGTCTGCCGCGTAGTAACCGTTCGATTTCGTAAAAATGGAATACGACCGTACCTATCGTGTCCACTGCTGTGAAAATCATGCCAGGGAAAGTGGCTCTGGAGCAAGAAGGGGATCCAAACACGCAAATATAGTCACAGGCATCACTGCTTAACAAGAACCAGTCCGGATTTCGGGACCGCCGTGTATCGAGCACGACGGTCAAGATGTTGCATTGTTCCTGGTGGTTGGAGGGGGACATATGTCATGTGGGGAGGTGATCTGTCAGCTCGGGCTCGGAACGGTAGGGACAGCGAAACCGTCGTAAGGAACATACATAGTGGTCCCTGTTCGATTGGATGGGCTAGTGGGGCCGAAGGCTACTATGTAGTTGATAGCGATGACAGCTTGTCACGGCGCTTCGCGTTCATTCCAACATGAAAGTGACATGGAGTGCGATCAAGTCATCCAAGCGGTGAGGCCCGCAATGAAGTTATCAAGGAGGCCGACCAGCCGTCGAACCAAATCGTAATCACCTGGAGTATGTCTAGCAGGGCGCCGGGTAAAGGAGAGTTGAGTAAGGAGCGGAACGGAATACGATAGTTTCACCGATTCACCAGATGAAAATAGTCACTAGCTCTACCCCGCATCCTGCACCGGAGTTCTATCAAGTGTTGTCAGGCACGGAGTCCAGAGTCACGAGAATCAAACCTCGTTCTCCACGAGCAAGTGGACGATGGCTGAAAATGGTCCTACTATCTCACTAACGGAGAAAGGACCGGAAAGCGGAGCTAGGAGCCGCGGGGGAAACGAGAAAACTCTAAGAGTTTACCCGTGGTTTATCTTGAAGAAATGAGCATGAAATTGGCCTTGACTCTTCTGCAACGCTGCATGGCGAGCCAGAAATCACGCCAACCAAACCTAAGCTGCGGGCCGACGCTTTCTCACCAGGTTGAGCAAGACAACATCACACATAGCCAATTAGAGAGCGTTGTGAAGTGGATCAAAAACTTAGAAACTGGGTTTGATCCAGATGTTCGACTCCGACTTAAAAAAACCCGATGTGTTGCATTGGCATGGTCCCCGAGTGGACCGGCAACAAGATCCATTGGCACATCGAGAGCCTTCCGATTCAAATGTCCGAATGTTCCATAAAGAAGCAGAGGGACGATTGAATGATCAATGATCAATGATCATCACTTGTCGAACTTCGCATGTAACACATATCCGCGGCCTACGGAAGTCACAAGTTTGGACCTGCTTTGGTCCCTGGCTCTGGAAAGACAGGCCACCTGACATGGGCAAGGTGAGAGGCATGCATATGTTGGAATGAAAATATGTTGGAATGAAACTGAAGGGAATGGAGACCGTCAGCTGGTTGACAAATTCCGTAGCGAACTCGCCGTCTTCGACGATTACAAGCTAATTATACGATTCAAGCAACGCCCCAAATACAACGGCTCTGACAAAGGATTCGTTGGGTGCGTGAGTCGGCTCACGGTGTATCGTGCGCTATGTCAGACTAGTGACTTATTGACCAAATCAGTACATATGACAGCACTTCTAAATCATTCCGTTCCATGAATACATGTTCTTCCGCGCCATGGAGATATCGAGCTGGACCAGCTAAGTCCCGTGCTCGTGCCTTGTCACAAATTTGGACGATACTGCACTCTTGCATCAAACACTGGAGCGAGATCCTTGCGGTGGCTGAGATCCGGGGTACATGCCTTCATCCGGTATCCGCTGATCATCCGCTTCCGTTGGATGGACCACAGTCTGCAAGTTATAAAAGACACCTGTCACCGTCATTTGGGAGGTATCATACTCACTCGTCCACTTCCTTTAAATCAAAGTATTCCCTCGCGCAACCAATCTCCAACACGATGTCCCCCCTTTCGTCGTTCAAGAGACTCTCCATTAACAGCGTCAGGGTGGGCGTCCAATAATATGATGGAATCCCCTCCAATTAATCATGTGATTTCTATTACTAGAGCGCTAAATCGAGCAACTGCACAGTTCCTGTTAACGGCCACCCTTCCCCGCTGGACATCACTTATGCATTGGTAGGTCAGACGTGTCTGTCATGTTTTCCGCTTTAATCATCCTGCAGAACATCCCGTCATGGTCACCAACACCATCATGGACGGTCCCCAATGATGGTGGATATGTGAGTATCGTACTTTGTCGGAGTATTTGCGAGGTTTGACAGTGTTCCTCACAGGCAGAGATGCTTGATGATGACAACATGTCCTGGAACACAGGCAAACCCTCACGATCCAATTCGAAGCGTTCTAAACGCCGCAGTCTCAAGTTTTTCTAATCGAAATGCATTTCAACATTCATTTCGACAGCCTGGCAACTCTTTCAAGTTCAACATACCACATTCATATCCTTATTATTACTGTACTCATAATTATGACGCACCCATGCATGACTATTGATACGAGACACGAATCGTCACATTGAATGTCTTTCCCTTCGTTGACGCAGTTGACGACTCGAATGACTTGATGCCTACTACCCAAACGAGTGTGTACCCTGCGGACTACCATGAACTATTCTTACCGAAGTTTCAACACGGGAGAAAGCTGAAAAGACCCTTAGTCAACTTTCTCACCAAGAACACATACACGATCCATGAAGCGGTAGCTGTCCTCCCTCCCCACGCGGAGTCGCACAAGTCCTTCGATTGACATGATCATGATGATCTGCAGCCATAGTGTCCAATATCCGTTGACTTGGGTCCATTTCCAGAGGCTGATTCTTTTAGTCAACTGTGTGTATGCATGGCGCTAGGTCAAAGGCGGAACATTAATGAAACGTCCGACGGGAAAAAAAAAGCTAGTCGGGGTACTTGTTCCAGAATTAACTGCCCGGGTGTATGTTCGCGCACGATGCCCGTGAATAATATCAGGGAAGTATCGAACCATACACACTACAATTCTAAATGGAGACCAAAGTAATAAGACGGTGACAGCGTGTCATACGATTAAGCGCGGGGAATCAGTGGTATGGAATCTCGACATTAGCCCGGTGATATACTGAGTCAAACGGAACGCGGAGATTCAACTGGCTCCTCAGTGAAGCAGCGATTGTAACTTCGTAACGCGAGGAACTCGCTTTTCGAAGCAGGCACATCTCCGTAGACTCGATTCCCTATTCGCATTTAATGTGGTAAATTTATGCGTAAGCGGTATGCCGTGTTTCTACTCCACGAGCGCTGCAGACTGCCATGAGGCACCGAGAGAAAGAGACGGAGAATCTTACGAGTGTGAGATAATGACCGAAGCGTTACCTACATGAATCGCTTGCTGTATGGTACTATTCATAGCTTAGGGGGTGATAATGATCCGACCAAAAGAATCTAGTACTTAAGGTGAGTTTTGGAGGTATTTTCATATCACCCACCCTCTTCCTAACCACGAAGTGGTCAGCAAATACGTATAGCGTGGAACACGCGCACCCTAGTTACGACTTACGCCCTTGACGTCTTCATCATGTTTTCATTTTCAATATCCAACAAGCGCCAAAATACTGTACGATTGTTTCGTTGGGCCTTCGCTTCGTTGCTGGCTGACTGGCATTACCAAAGGGGATTAAACCCAACTATTATGACGAGAAAAAACCTCGGGGACTATCCAAATTCTGGCAAACGTTGAAATCATGTTTCGGCCATGGCTTTGATGTAGACATTGTGGGTACTGGATTTCACCATGTAGCACATGGGCTAACACTTTCGCGAAGCCACCGAGGAACGAGTACCAAAGAGCAAATGACCCTGCTACAGGCTTCGAAGGAGATGAAGTATATGGAGTGAGCCTCGGAGACATGGCTCATTCTGCTTACTGAACATTGTCACCTTCAGATCCAACCCGAATATCTCGACGAGGAAGACATGGCGTGGGGAAAACCAAAAAAATCTAGGAAGCGAGCTGAACGACGAAATTACGGGACAAATGCATAATTCCCGTGAGTATTACCGACTTTTACATCTGGGCCAAGTGTAGGTAGTTTTGCGGACTTGCGGACATTGAACGGACTACACCTCCATCGCACTGTAATTTAGACAGCAAGTAGCACACACTGCATTCTCGACTGTGTGACTTTTTCTGGGGTTTTCAAAGTCGGGGCAACGTTCGGCCGCCGTTTGATTTACAACGCTGTGACTGTCGATGGGGTGAGAAGTACTCAAACCCATATTACTCACCTCGTTCCATGGTGCCATCGCCTATCTACAAGTCGGTGATAGGTCTTCATTTACGGTTTACCTGTGCATCGGCGATGTCAAGAGTGAAGCCAGTATGTCGGCTCGCTTTCCACTGCTGGTTGTTTCGTGCAGGGCAATTCCCACGAACTCGACGCTATCTCACGTGTCGGTTGCGTACATATCAATCACCAACGATTATATTAATCCTGTTTTACTTACTCTCTCATGTCGTTGCCGTCCGCTTTCTACCACTACTTCCCAACACCTCTGCCTTATGCGAGGACACTCGCTTTGCAGGAGAAAATCCATCGGATGCAACTCGTTTCACGACGTACATTATCGGAATCTCATCACGACGTCCTCTTGCTATTGCAACACCGGCCCGTCTATACGTCAGGGCGTCGGCAGACCGAAGGCGAACTCGAGGCGGAGCGCGCTCGTCTAACGAAGCTCGGTGCGGACTTTGTCACGACCTCTCGAGGCGGTCAATTGACCTATCATGGCCCTGGTCAACTCGTCGGTTATCCTCTCCTTGACCTGGGTCGCACGTCTCCACCCGTCGGTATACGCGAGTACATTTATAAAATGCAAAAAATGATTCAACATTATCTGTCGAGCGCTCACAATCTCACGCATGCTCCCTCGGAGCACACTGGAGTATTTTTGGACCCTGCGACAAAGGTCGCTAGCATTGGTGTCCAAGTGCGGCATCGACTCACAACGCACGGATTTGCAATGAATGTAACGCAAGAGCCCCTGGCCTGGTTTGACAGGGTGGTCGCCTGTGGATTGACGGATGTGAAAGCTGGTTGCATAGCGTTGGCGGCCGCGGAGCAGGTTCAGGTCGACGACGTGGTGGAGGGAATGGTGGATGCGTTCGGTCGGTCGTATGG
>JBBPMU010000006.1:0-286745 GCA_038090475.1 Wakefieldia striispora
TGCGGAAAGAAACTACCCTATATACGACAAAGAACTTTTAGCAGTTATTCGAGCTCTTCAAGATTGGCGACACTACCTAGTGGGCTGAGAATCTTTCGAAATATGGACTGACCACAAAAACCTCGAATACTAGAAAAAACCACAGACACTATCCCCCCGACAAGCGAGATGGCATGCTCTACTTTAAGAGTTCAACTACGTCATGTGCTACAAACCAGGCTCGCAGAACAGATGAGCCGACACACTCTCCCGAAGACCTGATCATGGCGACACAGTAGAAAAGCACAATTCCAACGTGGTAGTCATCCCCAAAAAGGACGTCAAAGTGGTAAATTCCCATGAAGTTTCACTAGTCTTCCCGTTTTTTGAAAGGATACAAAGAGCTACAGAAAAACTAACAGAATCTGAAATTCCACAGGGATTTGTCTTCTGCGACGAAGAAAAAGTGTATAAAAACGATAAATTCAAAATCTTCATTCCCCTATCTCTCAGAACAGAACTATTAACGTTGTTCCATGATTCCCCTGTAGCTGGACACGCAGGAAGGGCTCGCACGAGCCATCTCATTTCTCGTTTTTACACCTGGAACAGCATGACAAAAGACATTGCCGAATATATAGATCACTGTCAAGTGTGCACCCTCACGAAGGGAAAGTCAACCGCACCGGCAGGAAAACTGCTCCCCCTCGAGTCAGCCTCACAACCTTGGGAAGATCTTTCAATCGATTTCGTCACAGGTTTACCCCTTTCGAAGGGGTACGATTCTATTTGTGTTATCGTGGATCGCTTCTCTAAAGAAGTGATATTTACCCCTTGTTTGAAAAAGATTTCTTCTTTAGATTTAGCAAAACTTTTTAGAGACGAAGTTTGGTGCAACCACGGATTGCCCTCTTCCATTGTGTCCGACCGAGGACCACAATTCGTATCCGAATTCACAAAGCATCTCTGCAAACTCCTCAACATCAAACAGCGCATCTCCACCGCATACCACCCACAGACGGATGGTCAAACTGAACGAATCAATAGAGAAATGGAACAATACTTCCATACATACATAGCAAAGAAACAGGAGGACTGGTGCGAGTGGTTAAAGCTCGCACAATTCCAACATAATAACTCTCTTGGGTCAGCCACCAACTCGACCCCGTTCACGATAACAAAAACGTACCAACCACGGTTAGGATTTGAAGGCGTAAAAGGAGTAACATTCACAGATGATTGCTCAAGGTCCCACGACGAAATAAAACAGGCACTCGACGAGACTCGACAATGGATGATCAAGAACACGTCACGAAAGCGATCGGAAGCCCCAGTATACGAAATTGGGCAACAAGTATGGTTATCCACGGAGCATCTCAAGCTCCCGTACATGGCCAAAAAAATCATGCAAAAATGGATAGGACCGTACGAGATTCTGAAAGTTCTTCCAAATGCAGTCACGCTACGTTTGCCAAAAACGTTCACCATTCATCCTACTGTTAACGTCTCACGAGTAAAACCATACAGAGAGACCCTGGACGGACAACCTACCAGGAAGCCAGACGCCATCATAGTTAATGACGAAGAATACGCAGAACACGAGGTCGACTACATTGTCACCTCACGAATGAAAAATCAAAAACTAGAATACCTCGTCCACTGGAAAGGATGGGATGACTCAGACCGCACGTGGGAACCAGCGGATCATCTCAAAAACGCACCAGAGGTGGTCAAAACCTTTCACCAAACCCACCCATCCGCCCCTCGAAAACTACGAGGACTATCCACCGCAGAGTTCTCCTCCCTTTTCCAAGACTACTCCATCGATTTTCACTCTCGTTCCGCACTCACTCATCTAGATTATGAAGCGTAAAAAAGTTCTCTCCTCATCGGGACGACTCGGACCTTAGAAGGGGTAATGTTATGATTGCATCATTCTTATTGAACTTTTTACTTAACGAACCACTTCGCTATACTCAGCCCTCGAAGGCAAGTACCAACATGTACTTCGTGTCATGTGACTCTTTCACACGATCACGTGACATTCCTATTCTGGTACGCTCCTATGTCAGTATAAACTTCCTTCTGTCACGTGATCTGACACACGTGACCACTCGCGGCACTTGCCGATTGGCCGATAGCCTATCTTCTGCTCTTCTTTCGCTATTGGCTCCTCCTCATCCTTGATCATACTTCCAAGGGTGTGATTTAAGGATTAACTCCTCGTCTACTTGGACTACACTTATCACCATACCACCGCTACACGACTTCCAGCTTTCTCTTCTTGCCACTTTCGTCACCGGCGCACCTCTTGAACCTGGCACACTATCACTTCTTTCTTCTTTTGGATATTTGAGTGACCTTCCACATCAATGTCAGTCCACTCTTCTACCTCCGATCTCCGCTCCTCTGAAATCCAGGGACAGACTGTGACAAGGGTGCACCACATACAGTGAAGCCAAGTCCCATCTGCTTTAACTCTGGAGTTCCGGAGTTACAACCTCCAAGTTGGCACAGACTCTAACACAAACCCATTACTTGTTTGATTTGGTCAATGAAATGTCATTTTATAGTGAAATATACAGTAAAGATAATGATGTTTGGCTGTGTTTGTATTCTATTGAACTGTTTATGCACCACATGACTCATTGCTGACATAATATCCCATTACATCATATGGTTTCCATATTTATATAAAAACTGTTGCAATGAGTAGAGCAACTTAAATTAGCAATATCTCCACAGCCACTGGGTCAAATCACATGATCCAAAGGCCAATTTGTAGCCAAGGGTTTGTACTTTGTTTGGTCTCACCAAAGCTAAGTGAAATTCCCACAAGTGTTTGCAGTGTGTACAGCACAGTGTATCTGGGTCAAACATTGCAACAGTTTTGTTGCTCACTGTATGAATAATTAAGTCTGAATGATGAAATATCATAGATCTCAACAAACCCATACCCCCAGACATCTCCTAAGAGGTATGGGTTATTACAGATTCAACTGTAATGTGTCAATTTGCATTTTCAATTCCATAAAAACAGCCTCAAAATGTTGGAAACCCCAATGTGTCAGCAGCCCACTCCCACGGTCACCAGTTGCGCGGTAAACACGTGAGTTTCGCATTCGTCCTGGGACCTCCATCTGATCGTCCCAGGGTGTTAGAGGCCGCGCCGCACGGCGCGCCTATTTCTCATTCTAACTACAATGGCAGGCCTAAAGCAAGGCGAGTTTGTTGGGTCCCTGGACTGTGGAACAACGTGAGCTTCAAGTTTTGCAAAGCTTCTCCTGACTCCACGAGAGACACGACGCTGATCCATGTTATCATCTTGCAGTTCAGTCAGGTTCATCATTTTTGATAGATATGCAAACATCGCTGCACAGTCTCAGGCTGAGTTTCCACAGTACTACCCCAATCCGGGGTAAGTTCCTCTATCTGATATCGGATTGGCTTCAAGTTGGTTGATTCCTCAGGCTCTGACTGATAGGTGGCACGAGCATGATCCCGATGAGATACAGAAGGCTTCTGAAGACTGTATCGTCGAGGCGTGTCAGAACCTGGAGAAGAGTGGCTGGGCTAAGGAAAGCGTTAAGGTGATAGGTTCGTCCAGGGCGTTTGTCCGTCACATTGTCCCAGCCATCTCAAATTCCATCTCAAACTTAGGCATTACAAACCAACGGGAAACCGCCGTTGCGTGGCACCGTGTGACCGGAAAGCCGTTGTGCAGAGCCATCGTGTGGACTGACTCGAGGACAAGGAATACAGTAGCCCATTACGAACGTGTGCTCGTGGAGACGGGGCTCGAAGTAGAGGAAGGCCGCTTTAAGAAAGGAGAGGAAGCCATCAACGCCCTCCGTGACATGTAAGACCATCGGTTCCCCGTGATTTTCTTATCCGTATCTTTGTCAGAACCGGGTTGAAACTCTCCACTTATTTCTCCGCTGTCAAATTGCGGTGGATGATCGACAACGATCCGGGGGTCCAAAAAGCGCATACGGAAGATAACCTACTCTTTGGTACGGTGGAGTCTTGGGTTGCATACGTAGGTGATACAGTGTCTCCTCAGGATTGTTCATGCACAAATCCATGTAGAACCTGACCGGAGGGCCGAACGGAGGCATCCATGTTGGAGATGTGACGAATGCATCGCGAACCCTCCTTATGAACCTCCGTACGCTGGAGTGGGATGACAGAATGCTCAAGTTTTTCGGCTTTCGTCCGTCTATTCTCCCAAAGCTTGTCTCTTCCTCAGAAGTCTATGGTCGTATTGCCCATGGTCCATTGAAGGGTATACCCGTTGGCGGCTTGGTCGGCGATCAGCAAGGCGCGCTCGTTGGGAATAAATGTTTGAAGGCAGGAGAAGCTAAATGCACCTACGGAACAGGCGCCTTCTTACTATTTTGCACGGGTGGTGAAATTGTGCAGAGCAGCAACGGGCTGTTGAGCACGGTAGGTTACACCATAACCGTCATTTTTCGAGTCTCGCCTCCAGCATTAAGCCATTTATAGGTCGCATACCAACCTGGCCGCGGAACTGCGCCTGTGTATGCCTTGGAGGGTAGTGGTAAGCGGTTGATCATTTTATCCGTAGACCTCCTAATTGAAGTGGTGCTGGCGATGTAGTCAGTGTTGCAGGAAGTGCCATTAAATGGTTCGCATCGCATTTAATACGTACAACGACGGCTCATTTGTTTCAGGCTGCGTGACTCCATGGGTTTCATCAAGTCTGCAAACGAGATAAATGATCTGGCACGTTCCATCGCTGATGCTGGTGGAGTATACTTCGTGACAGCGTTTTCTGGTTTGTTGGCACCTTACTGGGACCCTACTGCTGCTGGACTACTCATCGGTGAGAATCCTGACCTTGTTGATAATCAGGGAACTCACTGTTCATGGCATGCAGGATTATCATCGTATACCACGCCCGCGCACATTGCGCGTGCAGCGATAGAAGCCAATGCATTTCAAACACGAGCCATATTAGAGTGCATGAAGCTCGATTCCAAGACCGATCTCAAGCACCTCAAGGTTGACGGAGGGATGACTAATGGAGATACCTGTATGGAGATCCTTGCAGACTTTGGAGGCTTTGACGTCATTAGACCTGAGATGAGGGAGTATGTCTTACATTCTAGTCAACGTAAGCGAATGAACGCTGAGCATAGCGATTGACAGGTCAACGGCACTGGGCTCTGCTCTGCTGGCTGGGGCTGCTATCCGCTTGTTTGGATGGGACCTATCCAAACCGGAGACACTCGCTCAAGTCAACGTCAATGGTAGCAAAGAGTTCACGCCTCGCATCTCTCCTGCTCAAAGGGATAAGGCTTGGGTGGGATGGCAGCGTGCAGTTGAGCGATCAAAAGGATGGGAAGACGGGATTACAGCTTGAGTACCTTGAGAAATATACCGAAGCCCCGATTCCTTTGTGAGATATCCTGAAGGAAGTAGTCGAGGATACGTATTGGTCGCAAGTGTCATCTAAATATTTTAAGAGGATCAGATTTTTTCCGGTTGCCACCGCTTGTTCCTCCCCTTCCTCTGCCGCCTCTTCCACGACGCTGATTCGATGGTTTTTTAAAGGGTACAAAGCCAACCTTTGGCTGGAAAGCATTCGACGACGTCGGTTCGTCTTCCTGGGTTCCCGTAACTGGGACTACACGAGGCAGCAGATACTTGGGTACATGCTTCATGTGCGACTGTATTCTCGTGGGGTGCAATGGTTTATCGTGCCGAAGATACTCCAGATCCAGTGGGTTATCCTCAAAGTGTGCCTGTGCCCGGTGAGTAGCAGTCCAGAAACGACCAGAAGACAGCTACACCTACCTTGAGTTTCTCAGAGTTGAGAATCTCCGCTTTCAACTCCTTTATTCGTGCTTCCTTTATGGCACTCCGGGTGACAGAGCGCAGTGCATCTTCCATCCGATATCTGAATGCCTCGACTTGCTGCATATCGAACTGGTATTCTTTGATCGCGTTCGCCCGAGCGGCTTGCTCCCTCTCGATCTTCGCGAAGACGGTCTCGTCATCTTTGGCACTCGCGAGGCACCCCACGACCTTGTTTCTCCCCCATTCCTCTGCGGGTACGACAAAAGAAAGTGACATTCCAGTACGACCGGCACGTGCTGTTCGCCCCACGCGATGCGTGTATGATCTCGAAGACGATGGGAGATCAAAGTTCACAACGCAGGCGACGTCCACAAAGTCGACACCACGAATGACGCCATATTCCCTGTCTGAATGTTTCTTTTTATGGCGTTTGGAAAGTTTGGAAGGCCCCGTTTGTGGGGACAAGGAGCGTTGGCGTTTCTGCGACGACGTGTTTGGCATAGCCGAACCTGGAGTGTACAGTTCTTCTGTCGAAGACACATGAAAAAAAGTCTATAGGCTAACTTGGACTCGTGACTGACCATTGTCCTGTGGGCCAGGGAAACTGTCCTGCAACCCTTCTCTGTCCTCTCGCTCATCCCCACTATCTTTTTCGGCTTTTCCATTGTTCTCGTCTGCGGCGATGATGTAGTCGTAAACACCCCTGTTAAATTCCTGAACTGTGTGGTACCTGGCCAAGAGATGAGCGATCGGACGCGGGACGGGAGAAATTAGTTTGCCTGGAATTCAGGGGGAGCTCGGAGTTAAGAACACAACTCTTGATCGAGAATTGTTCCAAGAAGAGTTTGAGGCGGTAACATCGGTCAATGTCGTTGACAAAGAGGATGCATTTGCCTTTAATGAGGCGAAGTTTGAGAATGACGTAGGTGAGGAGAAACTTGTCAACTTCGGAACACCTTAGTTGTAGCGTAAGGAATGACGGAGGATCTAGATATATATTCAGCGTACCGCACAAAATGTTGTGTGAGTAGAGATGAGTCTTCAGCGTTCTCCTCCAATTTCAAAACGGCCTGAGTAGATAGGATTGGGTACCCCTCAGAAGCTAATATGCGCTGGAACCCACCGGGTTACGTAGAGCGAGACCTTTCAAGGTTTCCACGTCGTCTGTCATAGTAGCACTCATTAGGAAGGATTGATAGATGGTGGGTAAGTAGCCTCCTCCGAATATCTGGCGAACGTCTTCGTCATGGCCATACGATAGTATGAGATCGGCTTCATCGATGACCAAAGATTCAAGGGAAGACAGAATTAATGTCTGTTGATAGGTGAGATACCAAGGGGTATGACGCTGTGATCCAACATACTTGAGATTGAAGGAGTCCTAGCACACGTGATGGGGTCGCAATCACAATGTCGGGCTTGTCAGCCAATATGGCTCTGTCATAGGGCATGTATGAGAATATGCCCAATGGGCAAGGCATTTGAACGCACCGTTGTATGTGAGATGCAGCACCGCTCGCAACGTTTGATACAGCAACCTCTTTATCACAATATGCCAAGAGACTCCGCAAACAAGAATGTACTTGTTCGGAAAGCTCCCGGGTTGGGACGAGGATCACGGCTCGAGTCACTCGGTACGAGGTGTCCATGGCTGACAGGGTCTGGCAGTCGAGCCGGTCACCATCAACGGTAAGGAACGGGCAGTCGTCACGAAACTTACAGCCTTTGCACTTAGAATTTTTTGCAGTACCGGAATACAGTATGCGGCTGTCTTTCCACTTCCCGTACGCGCTCTCGCAAGTACATCTCTGTTTTCGAGAGCGATTGGAATGACTTTGTTCTGTACCAGGGTAGGTCTTGAGAAGCCGATGTCGGCAAGTGCACGTAGAATACGTGGATCGAGGAGATGTGAAAGCGAAGAAAAAGTTGTTTTGGATACATCGGTTGATCGCGGTGCTTCGGTCATACTGCACAGTTCGTGAGGCTAGCTTCAACCGACTTTTTTCACACCGCCGACATAGAGTATGTAGTACACGAAGAGTTCGCCATTTTTGGAACAGGAAGTCGTGTGCACAGCATTCTGCTGAACACTCCAGTATGACGACACCCACGATCAAGACCCAGGAAGTGGAGGAGCCCGGTGTGAGTGGGATTTGTGGGATGTGCGTCGCACCAACCCTTTCATCGCTTGTGCGGCAACTCAGATCTAGACGCCTCTCAAAGCTGTCGAAGACAAATTTCCAGATACACATGCCCATCATGCAACCTCTTCTACTGTAGCCTGGTCTGTTATCGCTCGGAGGTATGCTCTCGTGGATCACCATCCTTCCGATCCCTGACTAAAGCCCAAAAAGTCTCATTCACAGTGTTCTGAAACGTTCTACCAGAAAGAATTGGAGATAGGTATCAACGCGGCTCCTTCGAAAACCAAGGAAGATAGGACTAAGATGCTTGAACTGCTCAGACGGATAGAGGATCAGAGTACTGTGGACGAGGCTGGGTTATTCGACCCTTCTGATGACGAAAATGAAGAAGATACCCTTGCGCGTCGTTTTTCTGCGATAGATGTATGTGAGTCACCCCCTATGTGTTTTGCCCCAAGCTCAGTAGGACATAGCTTCTGCATCAACCGACGATTTACTTCGACGACTCACTAAAAAGGAGAAGGATGAGTTTTTCGCTGCGCTCAGGGACCCATCAAGCGGGCTAGTCCAAGAGCTTCTTGACAGTGCGGAACTTCGAAAGACCAGACAACTACCGTGGTGGGAAGCTCCCAACGAGGGTGATCAATCGCCACCGTCGCAGGGCCTATCCTACGGTACGAAACCAGACCCGATGGTGGTTCCCACCAACCTCATCGATCAAGCTTCACGCGGTGTCTCGCTGCTGTACAATATTTGCGGCGTGTTGTGGGTACCCTCTGAATGCTCACTTTTAGACTGAGGTGAACGAACGGACTCCAGTCTCGCTTACAGCTACGTCACCCGACACCTGTCCATCTCTCCATTAGCTACGAGCACAAATGACCCTCAAGATCAATGTGAGGCGCGGAGGATACTTACCCAATCCGTTCCATTCCTGATCGATCACAAGTCGAAAGTGCTGCATACATCCTTGACCGATGCGATAACCTCATTTTGGTCACGATTGGATCTGGTACGTTGGTGGCTCCGCGAATTCTGCTTATTTCTGCTGGTGTTGTTGACACGTCTTAGGGAATTATCAATGATAAGACTATGGTTGTCTTATTAGAGGACGTCGCAAAAGTAATACGACCTCAGAAGATAATCGCGATGGGACATTCGTTTGAGAAGCGAGAAGGGACAACTTTGGCGGCAAATCATCCCTCGAGCATGACAGTACTGGTGATATCCGACATAAGTTCGCTTTTCAGTACTTCTATCGATTCCTCCATTGTCGGGTTTCGAAGAAATCACATCGTAATGAAGCTGACCTTTTACGCTGCACATATTTTGTCAACTCCTTCTGCACGTTTGGATGCCCTTGCAAATGAGGCTCGCATGCTCTCGATGAGCCTGGGCAAAGTCATGGCTCAACCAAAGTAATTAGTGGGTTCTCCTGTTCACGAAGTGACCCCAGACTCAGAGGCTCTTTGTCAACAGTTATCCCCCCATTTGATAGGATACGAAGCCTGGTCATGTAGCACCCCAGCAGAATGGCAGCTTGTCAGCATGGTGACGGGAATCCTAGCTATGTCAAGTGAAAAATATGCATGAACCCGTGGCATACACAAGTCTAGAAGCAGGAGTTCGTGTCGGTAAAAAATTGGGCATGCAGCCTGGCGCAACGATTTCAACAGTAGTAACTTTGAACTAAACTTTACGATGTCCGTGCAATGCTACGATACATTTCCTTCTCCGATTCGGTCCAAGCAAATACTGGGAGTGGATGAGCCTCTGTGTTGAAAACCCACTTCTCTAGCGGAATAATATCTTCGTCCAAAAACAGGAGGTATAGATATTTAAGGGTCTCGGCGAGGAAATAACTGAGAGAAATGATAAGACAACCATCCAAAGGGAATCACTTCGATCTTACCTCGGCATCGAGTCTTGTAGGAGGGGATATTGCGTGTTGACCCGATCTACACTAGCATATCCTGATGGCGTCTTTGCAATACGTTCGATAGCTTGGAACACACTCCACCCTCTGTGCCGCCATCTGACATCTCCGGTTGTCCGCCACAACAGGTAAAACGACTCAACGGCCTGTAAAAGTATTATGTGGACCGCTCGAGAAAGGCAGTGCGAGCCGTACCTCAGGCCGCAAGTAGTAAGCCGTGTTCTTGATACCATAGTCCCTACTGATGGTATCTATTTGCTTTTGCCTCACTGTCATTGCCTTTGGATTTGCAACCCACGGGCGCTTATCCCCAACTCCCGGTGGAGAACCTAGCTGACCTTTTGCCTTCCACTTCTGCATCTCATCCATCCACCTTATTTCACCCGATTTACCGATGCGCATAGCAATGATGTCTGGTCCGAGTCCCGTAGGTTGATCAACATACGAAAGATAGCACATTTGGCCAATACCCTCGGCGGCCCAGAGATGTAGGTCCGAGAGGTTAAATGCCCCGATTGCTTCGTATCCTTGGCGTTGTTTTCGAGGGAGATTATCACCAAGTTGTGTGATATTGATTCCTATCTCTCCGAGCTTATTCAAAGGAAGGAGTTGCACCCCCAACGTCAATAGACCAGGGAGGAAGCAAGACAGGTGCTCGAAGGAATGCGAAATTGCGGTCTTGTCCTGGTAGGTTGACGAATCTGTAACGTAAAGTAGCTGACGTTGGGGCGAAACGTAAAGGAGATTATTGATAACATGAGTGGTAAATCTCAAATCTATAGATTGTATTGAGAAACAATGCCAGGACCAAGGGAAAGCGGCTGACACATTTCAAGATTAGCTCTATCTGAGCGTGCAGTGAGTAAAAACTGCTTGAGGGTATACTCGTGAGCACTGTCAGCGGCAGCTCCGACAGATAAGCGGACTGGAGGAGCAGAACTCAGCGCGATCCACGGGGGATCGGTGGAAGACCACGCACGATTCGACGGCTTTCCGCTTTCTAGACCCCAATAAGTAGGATACATGCCCCCGGATGAATTGAGGTTCGTGCTGTAGAAGTGATTAGTAACCGTTGTAGCCTATGGCGAAGCTGTCAGGAATGACAATAGTCAGAACGAGTATAGTGCGATACTGACGCGATCAATGTGTTCTTTCTTTCCTGTAATTTTCCCCAGGTATGTGTATTCCATCTGGAAAGAGGCTATTTCTGCTAGTACGCCAGGGGTGAGCTGAGGTATAGGGTTTGCACTTGAGCTAGGGGGAAATCAATAATGGTACCCAGAAATGAGTACAAATTACGCGCACTTGAAAGTGTCCACTGCGAAGAGCGGGAATCCACTGGATGTGTCAAAAACTGGAGAAAGTTTGGTCGCGAGTTCATCCGCCTTGTCTCGCAAAATATCATCCATTGACAGTGCATAAGCTGACAAAAGACCACCTAGATAACGGATGACCGTTTCGAAGAAAGGTACGTTGGTGTTCTACCGCGGTCAGTCGTACGACATAACGTGAACCACCTCGAGAGGACGTACAGCGGGAAGGGAGAAGTTGCTGGTGGATATCAATGGGATGGCACGCTCATATTCGTCCCGTAGGCCCATGAGAAGCATCGTATCAAGAGAGTCGACGGTAGTAACGCCCCAGCCGTTGAAGCTAGTATCACCCTGGTCAAAGGTGACATCATTGACACCGAGGGAAAGCTTACTTGTCGATAGATCTGTTCGAGATGGGCCGCAGTTCGTCGTGAGGGAATGCATGACGCTCGTAGCCACGATAGGCGTGCGAGAACGCGTCCTTTACCTGGGCCGCCCTGTCTGCCCATATTTCTGGGGTCTCGGGAGGCCAAAACGGGATGTATTCCTCGATGAAGGGGGTTTCAGTTTTCAGATAGCCACTACAGAGGGTCCACAATGCGACCGAGAATGCGAGTGCGAACGCAACATGGCGGATAGTGATAGCACGACGGACGTGTCTAGGAATGCAAGTGCCACTGAGACGCTTTGTCATGGAAGTCTGTAGTAGAATCCCACGTGGAGACTACCTTAACTACGTGTCTCTCAGGTTTGAGCCAGCTTCTTTTGACATAAGGTAGTGTGCGAGGCTGAGTTTGAAAACAAAAGGAAACATTAAGACAAGGAAATTTCGACGTGAAGGGCCAACGACATGTCGAGTTTTGACAAGGTCGTCAAGTTGGCCTGCAAGCCAAAACCCGCACCTCCAAAGCCAAAGGTACTACCGCTTGCCGATTGCTTGATCCCTCCCGAGTGACAGTCTGTGTCCTCTTAGTACCTAGATCCAATCGTAGCCGCAACCTGGTCCGAGGATGGTGCCGTTCATGACGTCTGCAAGGCTCTCGTCCCTCGCCTACGCGAACCAAATGCCATAGTGCGCAACCACTCTCGTTCGACCTGTCCTACGCTCATTCCGTGATTCACAGGTCGTCTTCAAAGCCCTGATCGTCTTGCACACCATGATTCGTAACGGAGCAACAGACAACGTACTGTCCCACCTCTCCTCTTCGGAAGTCCTGCGTCTGCGCAATGTTTCTACCGGAAATTGGGAAGGTAACCGAGCTCGCCCCTGGTCACCCGAGGACAGCCACTGATTATCGTGGGGTTAGGCTATAATGCACCACAAAATCTGCAGCACTATGCGTTGTATTTGGATTCTCGTATACGAGCGTACCGCGAGCTGAAACATGACGCAATCCGCGTGCAAGCAGAAACTAATCGTGACATGCGTCTCAACACCTCGATCGAGGAAGATATGGCATACACCACGGCACCCCCTAAGTCATCCTCAACAAAATCAAAGACCCCTCAAAGAAGCAAAACAATCATGGGTCGCAAGCTCCGTGTCATGACCGTAGAGAAGGGCTTGCTTAGGGAAACAAAAACAGTGCAGAAGATGATAGACACGGTAGTGGAATGTCGGGTAAGCTTCATGATAGCATTCAATCGCTGTCCATGAAACATCTCCGTCCAGTTCTATCTCGACGACCTCGAAGACGAACTCACTATCACCGCTCTCCGCATGCTTGTCAAGGATCTCCTCATTCTGTTTCAAGCGGGTAACGAAGGCGTGATCAACTTGCTTGGTGAGGCTGGTCATTTATACCCTCCACTTCTCTGGCGCTGAATGAATCGCAGAGCATTATTTCGAGATGTCAAAATACGATGCCGAAGAAGCCTTAAGCATCTATCGCAATTTCTGTGGTCAGACAGAGCGAGTCGTCGAGTACCTCGGTGTCGCGAAGAAATTGCAGAACCTTTTGAACGTTCCAATTCCGAACCTCAAGCATGTATGTTGCGGCGTCGTTCTTCTTGTGGAAATCGTATTAACGAACCATAGGCTCCAGTTTCCCTTGCAAGTTCCCTCCAGGAGTACCTCAACGATCCGAATTTCGAGCAAATCAGGATCGAGTACAAGGCAGGCAAAGCGGCTGCGGACAGAAACCCGAAAGACCGCAATGGTGCTCCTTCAGCTCCGGTATCTACAGGTATCTCGTCTATAGGTCGCGTACGTCTGAATGTCGCTTATGTTGCCCAAGATGCCACAACGACATCAGCGAGCTCGACTGTCGAAACTTTGGTCAAACCTCCGTCTCCCCCTCCTTCCGGCACTATCAAAAAGTCCGACGTCAAAAATGTGATGGCAGACTTCTTCAGTTCCATCGAAGAGGAGCAAACGCCTAATGCTGTTGCCACCAAGCAAGTCCTCTTCTCGTGATGGTGATCCTTACTAACAAAACATGCAGCCCTAATTTCCAGCAACAGACGGCACATAACCCTTTCCTACAGCGACAGATGACGGGTGCTGTCACTTCCCAACCGTTTGGCGGACAGATCCCGGTACAATCTACAGGCTTTCCTCCTTTTCTATTTCAATCTGCACAATCATTTCAGCCGACTCAGGCTAACGCTTTCGTTATCCAATCAAATCCAGCCCTTCAACACCGACCTTTCTCGACATTCGTTCCCCAACAACCGACTGGTCCGCAACCCGAGCCTGTGAACGGATTCCTACAACCTCAAGCAACCGGCGTGAATCCCTTCAGGCAGAGCATGCTGATTCCACAAGTACCTGGAATACCCTCAATCAACAGCAATGGGATTCCCCCGGTGCCCGCACTGCCGACAGCGCAAATAGATTCCCCCTTCCAGATGATTAGCAACCCGCCGTCACATTCGCTTGGGCAATCTGTGGCTCAACATGCACGAGTCGGACAACCGGTTCCTTCAAGCACTCAATCCGGGTATAATAACCCACCATCGGTGCCTGCACGACCTGCGTCCACACCACTCACCACAGTTGTCGCTAATTCATCAATGTCCCCTCCGATGGCACAGCCCGTGAAGTCCCACCAGACAGGCTCACGCAACCCATTCGGTGTTCCGATGACACCGGTTCCGCCTGTCCCTAAACCACCAACCCTTTTCGAGCTTTCCATGGGATTCGGGCGGGTCAGCGTAGACAGTAGCCAGCCGCTTCCTCAACCGCAATCGGCTTCTGCCAGTAGTCCTCAAGTGCAAAGCACATCTGCGGCAACGGGATCGACATTTTCGGCTGTTGCATCATCCTTTACGTTCGTGAACAAGGCTGAGGAGAATACTTCCTCCCGTAATGGAGATCCGAACCTCCTTGGTTCGCAGGGTCCCGGTCTTCAGACGGCTTCTCTAGTCACAGGCTCGAACGCCTCGAGTTCACTCTTTTCACCCCTCTCCTCCCAGTCAACGACTGCCGTCCTTTCGTCGCAACCTCCGCCGATCCCGGTGACGGCTCCCATCAAACCTCAGCTTACTGGCTTCAGTGGGTTAAAAGCGTTCAAACCAACTTCTAGCTTTGGCGCTTCACTGCTAGAGGCCCTTCCTCCCATTCCTCAATCTGGCACCACGACACCTGATCCGAGTGTGCAAACAACCACGCATTCATCCTCCCCCTCATTGCCCACGAACCTTAGCCTTAATGGGTCCGCATACGTGAACAAAGACAACATACTTGGAGGCAATAACCCTCAGCCAACTGGACTACCTTTGGTGAACGGAGGAATCGTGCCTGGTATTGGCCTACGTCCTCAAGTTACTGGAACTCTTGGAGGTGCAAACCCGTTTCGGGCGACTATGTTTGCCGTACCATCCACCTCGGGCACTGCAGGTGGTTTATCCAACCCGCTCGTGTCTTCCGCGTCGATGCCACCATTTGGAGGATTAAGTAATGGGGCCAACGCTTTCCCTGTGTCGGGTCCTGGGTTTGGAAGCAGTGCGTTCGGGCCGTCTTTCGCCCACCTTGGTCAAGACGGGTCGAGCACATATCAGCAAAATGCTGGGGCCTCCTTAATATAGCGTTTCCTTGCGATCCTTTCCTCTATTCTTGCTTACGCCTGTTCCTGCTTTGATCGAACGGACATGGTTCTTTGGATAGCGTTTCTTTCTCTAGGTCATTTTCGGCTGGCGGGTTTCCGTGTAGATCGATTTTTTCCCGGAGTGACATTCGTTTCAAACTGCTTTCCTTTTCTCGTCCAGTGTAATCTAATTTCCACCTATCCGCACTTGCTTGAATACCCTGGGATCTTTATGTATACTAACACGCTACTACGAAATCGAGCAGACGCTTACGGCTCATTTACTCTGACGCCAACCGACTCAAGTGACGCCAAAAGGAAAGAACAAAGTAGTACAAGACGACCTCCCAGAGTCTGACGTTAATCGAGCGGCAGTCTCTTCAAAGCTCCTGATTCCATACGCACACACTTTCTGCACGACTTTGATTTCCACTCGTCCAATCGATCCGCGCGTGGTGCGTTGAACGGCACTTCCGCCTTTTATACACCTGTGGAACGCATCATGCGTGAAATAGCGTCAACTCGACTGCGAGATGGGTATCATAGCCTCATAGATCGGCCAGGTCAGCAACCGGCATCGTGTGGGACTTTCTGCTGTGAGGAGCACCGTCTTTTGGCGCTCATACTCATCAAAAGAGTCCCGCCAATTAGTACGTATGCATTGGTTACACCCAGATGGCCATCGACCACAGAATGCCATAAAGTTGGGCACCTTTGTAACCTACGCGACACCATTGAGCGATGGATTCAGTTCATGAGATTTCGTTGGCAAGATCGACGAAGAATCCCTTCTCGAGAGTGGCTCGCACTTTGATGCATTTGCCGTCCAATTCCTCCAACCTTCCTGCAAGAATTAAAAACATGACCTCCTTTGGACACACCTTCGTCCCTGTTGCATACGAAGCACGGGCAACCACATAACTTTTCTTTGTAAATGATGGATCTGCCCTTGAATCACATACAACTTGGCACACTTCAGGAATTTGGATAGTGCAATTGATACTGTTCCTAGGCAACATTGCAATGTCCTTGTTGTCGTTCACGGCCAACTCCATCCATATCTGTTCGAGGGTAAGTGCGGTGTGCAAATACGAAATATAGAGATTACGCACCCACTCGGTATCAGACACTGTTCGCGCGCGGGTGAGTAACTCCCTCGCAACACTCAGTTCACCTTTCTCTGCCTCCAAGTTGACAGCAGCCAGCTAAATCCTCCAGCTTTCAAGGTTGGCAACGAAGGCCATCTCTAGCACTTCACGGGCAGCCAGCACATCCCCGTCCAACCACATTTGTTTCACAGAAATTAACTCCGCTTGTGGGCAGTAATACAGAGCTTGTGCAAGTACAGCGTCAAGTGATTCGCTACAAGGTCACCGTCAGCGCGAGACATTCGCCAAAATGGGGTCCTCAACGCGTACCGAGTTCCATGTGCCTCCTCAAGGTCTGCTGCCCTACGCCACAGGTCGTGTTTGTCAGTGAATACCTTGATTCTTACCACCAGTACACAGGTGTAGTCTAGCAGCTTCGAGCCGCACGTCTTCGCTCTTTGGACGTTGTTCGTACCCGGCCTGGATTGGCTTGCATGCTGCCACCATTCGACCGGCATGCTGGTGCGTGTTTAGGATTCGATTTCACAAGCGAATCGAAAAGTATCCGTGCCCATTTAATGTCTCCAACTTCGGCTTCAGACTTGATCACGACACTATCTGGTGAGGTCAGATAGCCCCTGAGAGCTACCAAGATGACCAGCCCAGAGTTGGTCGGCGAGCCCCAGATCTGCAACGTATCAGACATCAATAGGATACACGAACTGCTCGGTGAAAGTATTCAACCCGATCAAGTTCTGGCGATAGAGCTTTATCCTGTGTCCGACCAATCTCCACGAAATTGGTCATTGTACTAGAGCCGGCGGGCGTTTCAAAACCGCCAGAGTAAACAAATGGACTCGGGTAATATATCACTCGGTAGAAATAGACAGCACGCATACCTGTGGCCGTCTCGAGTCCAACAAACTCTCGTATTCTGTCTTTGCTCCGTCACCTACGATGATGCTGTCAGGGACGGCAAGTGTTCTGTCGTCCTGCCTGTTTCTTCCGGGTGAAATTACTTACTTCCGCTATATTTTCCCGTTCTTGATCGGTTACAACAGAAGGACCACGTTTTAAATCCGTAAATCATTACTACTGCTTGGTGGTGTACCAACTCTGCGTTCTCACGTGCCTCCCTATTCATAAACGACAACAAATTGCAGTTCAGCAAAACACATCAACGAACCACACACCTGCGCGCTCGTCTTCGTGAGTCCACATTCTGGTCGACCGCCTCTATATCCACGACCGATGCCGACGACATGGGGTATTGGCGCTGGCATCGACAGGAACGCCAGCTTGTCGTCCGATACCACGGCTCACGGGTGTTAATGGCAAGTCGATGAATAGGGGCTTTCCAGATGCGGGCGCAATACACAATCGTAAACATCACGCCCGTGTCAATCGAACTGAACAAGTCGTTTGACAACGAGCACCAATCCTTTGACGAGCATCCATGGTCTCGTAAGTCGACCACCGTACTTCCTCTATACAACATTCAACTCATATGTCACGCAAGTGAAAGCCCTCAACCCGCCATGGTCATCCAAGTTGGCGCCGACGCGTCTCCAACAATGACCGTCGAGACAGCACTCGAACACGCTCGACGCGCCTTTGCGCTCAAAAAGTACGAACAAGCAGTCGAATACTATGCCACCGCACTCGAATTGCAGTAAGTCGACCGTATTCGATGCGACACCGTCATTGCCGACAAGGACCTCGCCCTTTTCTTATGCAGGGCGAAAAAGCACCGTGACGACGCGCCGGAGATGGCGGATTTGTATTTCTCGTACGGGAAAGCACTGTTGGAAAATGCGATATGTCAAGCGGGGGTGCTTGGGAAGGAGCCCGAGCAAGGTCCACAGGGCGAAGAGGAGAAACGTAGGTCGCCACCGACTCTTCCACCTGTCCGTGGCTGACACCCTATAGGCCCAGGAAATGGTCCCATTCTCGAGTTTGGGGATGAAGGTGACGGGGAAGGGGAGGAGGATGGCACGGTTGACTTATCGGGTCAAGCTACCAATGAGCCTGAGGAAGACAACGAGGACGAGGACGAAGGCGAGGAAGGTGAACCGGAAGACGACTTCAATGCTGCTTGGGAAGTATTCGAACTCGCGCGTGGTATCTACGAGAAGAGCAGCGAGGGCGACGATGGCATCAAGCTGAAGCTGGCAGATATTTATATAGCGCTCGGAGATGTCTCTTTGGAAACCGGTGCGGCTACGCAGTGGCGTGTACTGCGGATTGCTGATGCATGTCTTCAGAAAAGTTCGATCAGGCGATTACGGACTACTCTGCAGGCCTTGCCCTCAAGGTCGAGCTCTTGCCTACGGCCTCGCGGCAGATTGCCGAGGCTCACTACAAGTTGAGTATGGTCCTTGACCTGACTTCTGGTCGGCTCTCGGATGCCATTATCCATGCCGAGAAGGCCTTGGAGAGCATTTTGGAGCGAATCCAGCAACTAAAAGACGGGCTTGAGGGTAACTTGCCACCTGTTCCAGTTGTGGAGCAAAAAGAGGACAAGAAGGGAAAAGGAAAGGCGACATATCCTCTGTCGCTGGCTGGAGATCTTGTGCGAAACATGTCCAAGAACCAAATGGAAAGCGAACTTCAGGAGCTTGAGGGTTTGAAAGAGGATCTCGCATTGAAGGTCGGCCGAAGTGTAATCCTTGATGGAGTATTCCAACGAACTCACACCCTTCAGGTTGAGGAGCTCAAGACAACACCGAAAGCACCGTCGGAATCGGCTCCCGCGCTGGCTGCAAAAGTACTCGATCAAGAACTGAACACAGCTTCGATAGCTGTACCGGGTCAGCCTGCTGTCGTTCATGATCTGACATCGACAGTGAAAAAGAAGAAAAAGCCAGCAGAAAGTGAGAGTAATGGGAAGCGAAAAGTTGATGATGGGGCCGCTAGCCCAGTCACAAAAAAGGCCAAGCTGGAGAGCGACACGTCGTCGTGACACTTTGCTACACGAGTCTTACAACTGTTCCGTATGATACGGCATTAGAAGGGGACACCGGATGTCTGTATTGGAGTATGCTTATATCTTTTCTTACCCTCTCCCGCACCGAACTCCCCTACAACATGACCCTTTCCGTCTTTACTTCGCATCATATACTTGTAGATCACCAACCCCTCGAGACCCACAGGCCCTCTTGCGTGTATCCTGCCTGTGCTGATACCTACCTCTGTGCCGAACCCGTATCTGAAACCATCCGCGAAACGAGTGCTAGCGTTGATGAATGTCCCAGCTGAGTCGACACCACGACAGAACTTGGATCCATCCGCTTCCGATTCAGTAACAATCGTGTCGGTATGGTGTGAAGAATGGGTGTTGATATGGCGGATCGCAGCGTCGAGCGAGTCAACCGTTTTGACGGAGAGTTTCAAGTCGAGGTGCTCCGTGCGATAGGATAGCTCGGTAGCACGGACGATGCCATCTGGACGTAGGTGGGAAATGGACGGAGGAATTACAGAGAGTGTATCCTCATCGCAAATGAGCTGCACGCCAGCCTCCAAAAGGGCACGTGCGACCTCTATCCAAAGGGTGTCCAGCAGACTCTTGTGGACTAGCAGAGTCTCCGCGGCATTGCACGCCGAAGGGTAATCAATCTACGTCATGTCCCCGTCAGCCATCCTCATCTCGAAGAACAGACGGCATACACCAACCTTGGAGTCGAGCACGACGCGCACGGCTTTTTCCGGATGAGCATCTTGATGGAGATACACATGACAGAGGCCATCTGCGTGACCCATGACGGGAATTCGCGTGTGATTTTGAATGTTTCTGACAAGCTCATTGCTACCCCTCGGGATGACTAGATCAATGTACCGATCGAGCTCTAGCAGGGCCGAGACTTGCGCCCTGGTTTGAACGGTCTGGATGTAGGTCGGAGGAAGCGATGCTTGCCTCAAGCCTTCTGAGATGGCCTTGGCAAGTTCGGTCGTGGTTCTGTTGGACTCTTTTCCACCCTTGAGGATGGCAGCATTCCCTATCGGTGTATTCGACGATATGCCACAGGAGAAACCGAGGAGGGCCGCTCACCAGATTTGATTGCCAAGGCGGCTATATTAACTACGACTTCGGGGCGAGCTTCGAATATGACCAAAAGGACACCGATGGAGCATGAGACGCGATAAAGTTCTAAATTGTCGTCGAGTTCGGAAGCATAGGAAACAATGCCGGTGGGATCTGGCAGACGGGCGACGTCGGTCACGCCGTTGACCATCTGGTCCCATTTTCCGGGTTTGCCAAGGTCGAGACGGCTGAGCATGGACTTTGACATGCGGCCAGCGTCGACGTCCCGCTGGGCGTCGTGGATATCATGTTGATTTGCATCGAGGATGGCCGTTCTGTTGTTCTGGAGCTCGACTGCGATGATTTTCAGAGCGGTCTCGCGAACGCTCGAGGGAAGTAATTGAGAAGCCTCGAAGGCAACCTTGGCGTTCCGCGCAAGCACTTCTACATAACTTGAAGAGTCGGAGATAGATGCCATGATGGTGTTCGTTTGGGACGAGCTAGGTCCGATGTTATTGCCAAAACTGAATTCAGTATAGTGCAAGTGTGACAGGATTTAATTATGCATGGCGTCTCAGTTGACACGACTCGGATTCGAAGATCTACTGGATCTCTCGCGCTTCTGTGATGATCGAGTACAGCGCTGATCATCCTTCCTCGTCCGCAGCAGCCTTCGCAATGCCGCAATCAGACGGGGGGGTCTGCTGACGGATATACAGTGGGGTAAAGTTGGCCCAATAGCGCGTACGGCCGCTTTCCTTTCTGGTCGTTGTTGGGGCTGAAGAAGAACAATTGAGGGCGTCCATATGCGCACTAGCGGTCACGGGTAGCGATGGGACCTGCCAGGGATGCAGGTGAGCGACGTGGCTGAGAATATGCCATGAATGATGAATCGCATGGACGAGCGGGCACTAAACTTGCGAGAACACTTGCATATGCAACGCGCCAACAATAGTAAGTGACCCACACAATAATGTGAGATCACCGTGACCCGGAAGTTGCATGCGGCTAAGCCAGCACTCGCTCGCTCTCCGTGCACGCCGCTGCATCGTGCTATAAAGGGCCCATTGACACGTAACACCCGCCCCGTCAACCCTCTTCCGTAACTTATTCCTCTCCTCCCCTTCTTCCCCATGGACTTGAGGTCATCTGTGATGCTTCTCGTCCCAGCATTTGTCTTTGCCTTGCTTGCACATGCTCAGTCTGCCGACCAGGTACCCCCGAGCACTTGGCCCCAGACTTACCCTGGCATGCCCACATCTGATTATGGTCCGGAGTGGCAGGCCTGTGCGTCCATCATACATTCTCTTCCTCCCGCGTCAAACTTACTTTCTCTAGACTTCCAGGTGACAGACAGTCTTCCAAATGTGACGTGGCCCCTTGCCCGCAACTGGGCCGGAAACATCCCTGTCCAGAGAGAGGGTCACCCGAATGACACACTCTTCTTCTGGGCATTCGAATCGTCCAATGGCTCGTTCACCGCTCATAGCGATGAACCGTGGGGTATCTGGCTGAACGGAGGGTGAGCACTCGTTTCGTGATTGCACCTACTATGTAGCTCATCTTTGGCGCCTCGATAGTCCGGGTTCTTCTAGTCTCGTCGGGCTCTTTTTCGAGGCTAGTCCATGTCTGGCGTATCAACGTGTCTAATTTCATATTTCACACAGAATGGCCCGATTCAGATCTCGAACGATTATTCTCTGTTCGAGAACCAATACGCTTGGACCAACGTTGCTGATCATGTATGGATAGACCAACCGGTGTAAATCTCTTTTCCCATGTTCGTTATGCTCATCTGATGGTCATCTCTCAGCGGGGCCGGGTTTAGTACCGCCGACTCAACGGGCTACAGTGAGTATCAAAACGTGCCATAGCCCGAATCGGACATTGACTCGACAAAGTATACGACGAGGATCAAATGGCGTCCGACTTCGTAAGATTTCCTGTCTCTCCGTAGTCGAGCGTATGGGTGTTCATGTCTCGCCACCAGATGGGTTTTTTGGAGAACTTGATCAAAGTATTCCCTAATCTCGCAACTCGTCCCTTGCACATCACGGGCGAGAGCTACGCAGGAATGTATATTGTAAGTGCCATCTTACCTCGACAGAGTCGGCGTATGAAGTTTGTTCCCTAAGCCTTACATCACCAAAGCGTACTTTGAGATGGAGAACCCACCTATCAACCTTGCGAGAATCGCCATCGGTGACGGAACAATAGCATCTGGGATCACATTTGAACTGTTGCCTGTAATCAGCGTTCTGGAAACATACCCGCAGATCATTGGATACGATACCGATGTCTTCGAGTACTTCCGCGGACAGTGAGTGCAAGTTGAAGTACCTGGAATGATGCGAGGTGTTGATCTTTCTTTAGGGCACATCTCTGCGGCTACGATCTTACCCTTCAGTATCCCCAACCTCAGCTCTTCCCAACCCTCACGTACATTCCTGGCGGTAACCCCAACTCCGCTGGCGGGTCTTCTGGGAAATATAAGTCCAGGTTTACGAAACAAGAGTTCATGCAAGAAGCTCAAGATCGGTTCGCGGCTAAGCTCAGTAAGCGAGATGGTCCCAAGCTTTCGAAACGGGAGAGAATACGTGCCCGAGAAGCATGGAGACACAAGCTCGCTTATCTCCCCAACGGAACGATCGATCCTTGGTATGGTTGTGACCTGTACGACGAGATGCTTGACTATGCTATCAATTTCACGTTCCCGTGGTGTACGACGTTCCGACCGTGCCGTGTCGATCATTGGCTGAATTCGGGTGTTTTGTTTTAGCTCTTAGTAAGAGTTCAGGGGGCGAATTCGACGTCTACAACATCCCAGATGCTTTGAATCCCGAAGCGCCTATGGATGGTTCCGTCTTCCTCAACGGTTCGTCTCTATCTTTGTTCTGATGAAGTGCATTGTGACCTTCCATCGTTTAGACCCACGAACCCGTGCGGCGATCCATGCGCCTACGGTCGTAAACTGGACTGAGAGTATACTCTATCCGTTTGGAAACAGTAAGTGTATGCACCTATATGTGCTAATTCCGTATTCACTAGTCCATTCCCAGATTATTCCAACGGCGACCCAAGTATGTTTCATTCTTTCTTCGCGTCTCGCGCAAGCTCATTCAAGCGACTTTTCTGCAGGCGTCGAGTAAGTGTTCTGCTGCACCATCGAGGACTGTACTCAAAGAAGACTAGGCCAATGGTGTTCTTGACTGATCTCGCAACGAATGCGACCGCACACAACATGACGATCATCATATATTCCGGAAACGACGACTCGCTCGTTCCTCATTTTGGTTCCCAAGGTATGTCGCGTATGGCGCTCGTCCGAACTCGACTGACGTGCGCCGGCAGTCGCCATCCAAGTGCGATCTCACCCTTCATCGTGGGTACGCGATACTCACACCCTTCCATTTCACAGAACACGACGTTCGGGGGTATCCAAGGCTTCACCCGCAAGCCAGAAACGCCATGGTACAACGACGCCGGCGACTTTGCAGGGATCGTCCACCAAGAGCGGGGTTGGACGTACGCCCTCACCGTCCACGCCGGCCACCTCCTGGGGTACAATAACCCCATCTCCGTTCGCACATCCACTTCTGTCGTCCGTCTCGACTGCTAACCTCTGCACACAGGCCCTCACGCTCGTGCGCGAGTTTATCTTTGGAAACAACCAGACCGGGCTCGTGATAGACACCGCTGGGGGCACCGACGTCGTCGGCGGGGAGGTGTGCACGTTGGGGAATGAGATCATGCCTGGGCAAGCGGGGATTTATTATGGATCCGCCCGGACGGAGTCGACTTACTTTTACCCGACCGCTACCGTCCGCGCATGGGAGAAGTATATCGCGACCGCGACGTCACAGCCTCAGCAGATGGGCGACTGTCAGAACGGCGAATGGATTTAAGATCACGAGTACCAAGACTTCCAACCGAGAGGTAACCTCGGCGATTGTCTGTCACGCGACCGTTCATCCTTCCTTTCCTTCTTTTCCTCCTGGTTTTCGTATTGACGGTCTTCATGTGGAATCGGACTTGGCACTCAGGAGGTTTCTTTTTCGATTGTACGACTTGGCAGCATCCCGTCCTTGTTGTTATAGCTGTAGCCTACCCACGGCACATTTGCCTTTCTTGTTGTCATGGTTTAATGGTACTGCTTTCGTGTTCCCGTGGTAATACAGTCATGTCTGGGGTGCCCGGCAGGGCGCAACCAGTTTGAACCATATTCTCAGCTGAAGGTCCCTAGCAACCCGATATCGTTCAGCGTTCAGAACGTTCAACACTCGATATTACCAGCAACTAGAAATATATGTACACTGGGTAGATAGCGACTGCAGAGTACTTAGATCTCAGTCTTCAGCGGTTAAATCGTGCCGAGCTCCATTGCAAAGGCTACGGCCAGCTTCGAGAACTCCAACATGTGGTCAAACGAGAACTCGGTTGAGATATCAATTCGGCTGCAAAAAGTCAACAATCGTTCAACGAAATACGTACAAACTTACTCCCTGCTCGAGTGGATATTGTTGTGATTAGCGTTCTCGAATGCGGACTCTACGATGCTGTAAGTGAACCAAGTTTATCCAAGTCAGAACGACATTACCAATGGTAAAGATGGATGGATATCCAGCCTTGCTCCAAGATGCACTATAGGATGTAAATCAGCAGGATCCTATGGAAGATGCGAGACGAAATGCTTACTGGTCTGAGCAGGCATAGCCACACTTGGTCTCCACGTAGGGAATAGACAGGTAGGTACCGACAAGTTGCTTGTTATAGTTGGTCAGGCTAGAAACCGCATCAGCCTTCCTAAACGAAACTAATAAAAACAAAAACTTACGCATCATCTACGTAGTCCACAATCACGCCAACTTCCTCCTTGGTACCCCGTTTGACCCAAGCGGTCATGTCAAACTGAAGACCCTGAGAAACGTTGCATACGATGAAAGGTTACACTCATACCTGACTCATAGCATAAACACCTACGCCCTGGGCTGCGTAAGCCTCTGCTACCGCCTGTGACCCGAGCAATCCGCCCTCCTGTGCATTAAGTGAGATTCTGATCGGTATCGTCGACGATCAAGCTTACTTCGGCAGAGTACCAATGGAACTCGACTGGTCTCTCTGGGACGAAACCGGCGGCCAGGATGGAACGGTAGGCTTCAAGGATGGTGACCGTGCCAGAGCCATCGTCATCAGCACCTGGACAAACGTCTATCATCACGAGTCGTAAGTACTTGCAACACTGACCTGGAGCAGGTTCGAATGGCCAGAAAGTGGTACTGTTCAAGCGGTAAGAAGGGGATGATTGGACCAACTCGGCGATGCACTTGCCTGTCTTGGTGAGCACCTATAATCACGACTCTATCATCTACCGGAGAGGAACCATTGATTCTAGCAATCTGTGACAGCATCAGTGATGGTGCGATGACGAGGCACACGCCTTACGATGGAGTGCTGGCCCCAGGAATGGGTAAATTCTTCGACAGAGATGTAAGGCCGCAAAGCAGGGGGCGCATTGTTATCTGTGATCTACAGACGTTCAGACAATAATATATCGTGGCAATCACGGGTCATACCTCGACAATCTTGGCCAAAAGCCACTTCTGACTCTGTCTTCCGGTCTGAATGTCTGTCCGTTAGCATTCGCACTACGCAAACGTGCAACACGACAGACCTCGCTGCGGTAGTCTAAAAGAACATCAGGACGGGAGTACCGACAAGATAAAAGCGCACGTACGACGCGTCCGGAAACTGGAAAATTTGACGAGATTCTCAATTGGTCCGTCGGTCGACAAGGTCTGGATGACCTTGGTCACTTGCCCGTGCAACCTCGGCGGTGTGTAAGAAACTACTCGGAATTAGGCGGAGCTTCCGACCAATCTCACGGAACACGTACTAGTGCCTTGCGCGTCCAAGCAGAAGTCTTCAAGATCGGGCGTATCTGTACTAAGGCAGAGTGTCATCCCAAGACCAAGGGAATCAAGTCAAAGTACCCACACGTCAAAGAACTTGATTCCCTTGGCCTTGGCTTCGATCTAACCCGGCGCGACAAGCATGTGAGCCGAAAGTGCGGTACCGGGTGCATTCGGTCAAACCTTCTCGAGCTCCGTCATGAGCACAGGGTCTTTACCCTCCATTTGCACTAGCCGCTCTTCATTGAGATCGAGACTGAATCCCTCCATTGCACTGGGACTCGCGTCATAGGTCTGACCGTTGAGGATGACTTGCACGCCATCCCCAGAGCCATAGACAGTCGGAATAGTAGCGGCGAGGGATCCCCCGACGACGGGGAGCAGAAGGAGAATGTGTCTCATGTGAGCGAGATGTAAGTACTACGTGGTGTTAGTCACATAAATAAGGAGTGAACAAGAAGAACACTTGGATCAATAAGGGTAAGCAAGTCAAAATTGTGGCAAACCATGCCACTAATCAATAGCGTAATGGGCTCGGCAAGTATCATTAAACGGTAATCGATAATCCCTTGACAAGCAACTACATCAGGGGACCAGTGAAGGAATGATAATAGATTATAATCCATTATCCATACTATATATAACATTTTCATTTCACTTCTAGGATTATATAGGATTATCATTCCTTCACCAGTCCCCTGATGTACGCGGCAACGGACGCTTGAGAATTCACTCGTTGAATAATTAAGACAAGACGAGAGTGTACATGCTTGTAACATGCGGTGATCAATACAGCATGCAAAAATGTCGATGAGCCATTGGGTGGCCTTGAGAGAGAATCATTCGAAAAGATGGCTTGCGGCGTGGCCGATCACTTGCTGAGTCGCTCCGATACCGGGTGCGGGTAAGCCGTGATCGATGACTTTGATGGGAGCTCGACGCATCAAGCACCGAACGAGGGAAACCATCTGGCGGGAACTCATGATGTCGAACTGCAGTTGAGGCGGATGACGACACGAAAAATAAGGACAACGATGACAACGGCGTGATTGAGACGCTCGATGGTGCTGACAAATCATCGAGTGGCTGAACTGTATAGTTCACCGGAGATTTCCGACAATGCCAACGATGGAGGATGTTCGCTTGATTCCTCCTCAAGACTACCGCCAACATGGTAAGTCATTCCTTCATTCTACCCTACATCGCTCTCACAGACATTTACAGACCAAACGTACTCGCAAAGTTGGTGTAACCGGAAAGTACGGCACTGTGTGTACTTTACATCTCGTTCGCATTTGCACCTCTCAACTCGCCCTTTGTAGCGTTACGGTGCCTCCCTGCGTAAGCAGGTGAAAAAGGTGTGTTTTGTGCGACGTGGAGACGTCAGGCCATGACTGATATCTCTCGCTTCAGATGGAGGTGACGCAACATGCCCGTTACACTTGCACGTTCTGCGGCAAGGCATGCATCCCATTCACGACACAGATGGCTAGCAAACTCATATGACCGCTGAATTGAACAGGACTCCGTCAGGCGTACGGCGGTCGGTATCTGGAATTGCCGTTCGTGTAGAAAAACAATCGCCGGCGGTGCTTGGACCGTCTCGACAACCGCTGCTGCCACAGTGCGCAGGTGAGTAACGACTCTACATGCGCGCTTGCATCCCGTCCTAAATCGACCATAGCACGGTTCGTCGTCTACGTGAGCTCACAGAGGCATAGATTACATGGGTTTTCATCATCACATGCTTACCAACGTTGTTTACATATTTCGACCCAATGTCCATCCCTCATGACAAAGGAAAAACCAAGCTGTTCTTCTTGAGATCGTGCAGTCAGATGATAAAAAGTACATATATTCAAAGAGCACACGAAGACAAGAATCCGCGATATACGATATTAAATGCATCAAGGACCAGAGTCTGGACCGTCCTCTAAAGTGGGGCTGTCGCCCTCTTCCTCATCACTAGCATCCGCGTCCTCCACATCAGTGCCATCGTCGTCACTGTCATCGCTCTCGTCTTCACTCTCATTGAACATGAGAGATATGAATTCATCACCAAGCTGAGCATCTTCAATCGAGATCTGTTTTGAACTCGGGGTATGGTCAGAACCAGGCGCGGCCGTGGAAACGCGAGCAGCAGCCGCGTTCTCCAAGGCGGACGAGGGTGATACAGCCTTGGTCGTACTAGTTGCAGTCGGCACTTTGCGGTTGCGATTTGCTCGAATGACATGCGGAAGCTTGCACCCCTTGGTCGAACAAGTGCCCCGTTCTGCAAAGTCTGGGCACTCCCGGACGTGTTGCATCTGACAGTCGAGGCCTTTGGAACAATACCCGAGAACCGCAAAGTCACGACAAACGCCATGTCGCTGGCCCACGCGAACATGAGGGAACGGACATTTTTCCCGGGTACACCGTCCGTTGTTCGCAAAATGAACACAGAGAGGAGTACGTTCCGGAATGGGATCATGCGAAAGATTGCAGGACTCGGCAGTGTTGGAACAGTTGCCATGCAAAAAGTTCCAACAGATCGCGATCTTGTTGGGGTCGTGCTGATACATACAAGTGAGACCACGGCTGCAGGCGCCTGAGCAGCCGTGGTACAGAGCAGTGTTTGTCTGCATTGAGGATAGAACTTTATGGGAAGCAATGAGACGCACCAGTTGTGGTAAAACGGGGGCACGGTCTATTGGAATATCTCGTGCGTTTGTTGGGTTGGCGGCTTCTAGAACGGATAATCAGATTGCAGTCGCCGAAAGAATTGCGGCGGTGGACAGACTGTGTTGGACGACGAGTGTTGTCGAGGGTCATGTTGCGATTCCTTGGTCGATGCGGCTGGGTGCGAGAAGATACCTTTGATTTGTAAGCCCTGTGGGCGGGGAGGCGATGTCCATGTGCTGTCCTTGAGAAATCCGCTGGTTGGGGTATTGGCTTGAAGGGGACCTTGGTAGGTGCTGGAGGGGGTTTCGTCACTGAAGAGGCTGGCTTGTATTTTGGCCCGACTGAAATCACTGAACGAGACTCACGGCCCTTGCGGACGAGAGAACGAGAGGAAGATTCAAAAGCGACCCCGTCGATGACCACATCGCGGGGGGCCTGCGTTGATCTTGGGAATGGACGATGTCGCTGTTGTGTGACCTTGTGCTGATTAATTGCACCTGCGAGCTTTTGAGCGACGATGTAACAACGCTTCTAGTAAGAAACGGACCTGTGAGACGGGCTATTTCAGCCTTGAGTGCTGCATCTGAAGTCGAGGCCATGGTGGGGGAAGAGAACAAGATGGATGAATCTGAATCAGCTTTGCTGTCCCCGTTTGGAAATCAACCATGAGCGTCATTCCTTATTACATAATGTTGTTCTTGTGCTTTCTATGGTTCTTATCCCGCCTACGACCCTCCAAGAATGTTCTGGGTATCGCCCAAACACCGTTCGTCGAGGACCATTCGTTACCCGTCGTGTTGACCGTCGTTCAGAGCTCATATTCCGACTTGGACCAGCTGTTGGTACCCTTTCTCGTCTCCACAAGTATTCTGTACGAGGTCCCAATCGTCTGTCCTTAACTCGCTTGTTTCTTGTATTCGTCGTGAACTTCGTCTCGTTCTTTTGGACGCACCGCATGGTCATCCCAAAGTATCTCTATACCCCTGGTCTGGTCTGGTCTGGTCTGGTCTGGCTGACCACCTTCATCCTTCTCTTCAAGTCATCCCTCGAGTAAAGACTCCGTGGATTCTCCTCCTTGACGAACACGGCTTAAATCAAGTCACCGAGAGCGACAGTACATATTTAGTGCATCCACGTGCAGTCCATCTGCCGGTCAATCCTTGCCGATTCACGAGATCGTCTCTGCTCTCGCCTTCCGACCGTGTGCAACCAGCAGCGTTTCTGGTCCCTCCTTTTGTCATTCCCGCGGCTCTCCTCACAAAGATACCGTTCGCTTCCTCATCCTCGATCTGGCCTGTACTGGGAAAGTGCATCGACCCCTGGCCCGTTTGGTGGCCTCGTCATCGGCGCAGATCTCGTGGCTTGCAATGCGAACGTGGCTGCCCTCTTCGACCAGGAATCCAACGACGATTCGGACCCTCACACTCTCGCCAGTCCTGCTGCCGTGCCGGTGTTCCCCCCTGGGTTCCTTTGTCTTGGCATTTCCTCGCGAAGAGGATCTCAGAAACTTCCTCCCTACGGCATACGAGCTCTGTCGGCAAGGTTACACTCTGTTGGCCTACCTCTACGATATGGACTCCTCCGGTGTTGTCGTTGAAGGGAACTGCATTATACCCTACGTTCGGCCCACGAAGGAGACACCCAGCTTTTCCGACTGGCTCAATTCTCTTGGATCGGTGACAGACGTTGTGATCGGCTTAGACCACTCGGACTTTGTTTCGTCAACATTCTCATTGATCTTGGAGACCCCCCCGTTTATCATTACAACCCAGATGAGGCTTCCTCGCTTCGTGCTGCCATATACAGAGTGAATCGGTACATTGACCAAGTCCGCCGTTCGTCCCTCCTCTTCCCCAGACTAATCTTACACTCCTTACACTCTTGTGAGGCACAGATTAGAACGTTCCCGAAATCACACAGCGTGATCACGAATAACCGACCGCACTCACTCCGGCGTCTGTTCGAATCGATTCAACCCACGCTGTTCTATGGTGACCAGGATCAATATGGACCAAACTTCGGACCCGGAAACCGTTCATCTCGTGCAAAATTTCGAATGGCCTCATGGCGACCTGTTTCTTCGTCACCGGGTCGTCCATGGAGGTTTACTCCCCGCTGTCGTTGAGTCGTGGTACCCACCCTGCGATGACTGCTATGGGTTGTTGCTCGAAGACGACACCGAACTCTCACCCTTGTCATATGCATGGATCAAAATGACCCTCTTGCGTTACAAGTCCGTCTGCCTCGTTCGCGCGACCCTTGTTCTGACCTCGTATCAGATACGGAACGCCAGCCCTTCTTCCTCGAAAATCTTCGGGATCAGTCTTTACCAGCAAAAACTTCTCAAATTCCGCCCCACAGGCCGTCAACCCTTTAACGCGCACACCCTCTTCCAATCCGCCTCGCTCGACCCATCGATCCCCTACCTCTCCCAGATCCCCTGCAGTTGTGGCGCTCTCTACTTCCCCACCCCCTGGCGCGAATTCCACGAGTACCTCGTCCTCCAGCTCTCTTAACATGCCCTGCCCGTCCACAGTCCGATCGTCTCCCGCGTGCGCTCCAACAAGTGGACCAAGTCGTGGAAAAAGTACTTGATCGAGCTCGTCTATTTGAAGGGGTGCGTCATGTTGTATCCCAACCATGCCGCGTTCACGTCGTCGACGAATCACCTCGAAGCGGGGTCGCATGTGAGGCACGCGCCGGTGTACGAATGGAAGAAACAACTTTTTTCGTTGCCGTCGATGGCATTGGCAGGTGTACTGCCGAGAGGTGGGACGCAAGGCCGGGACTGTTGGATTTACCGAGTGGGGCGTTGCCCGAGTGGGAGCGCCTTCTGGTATTGGATTTCTCGATGGAGGCGATTCAGAAGCGGGGCGATGTCCGAAGGTTCGAGTTGGACGAATGTTTGAACCTGGTGTTGCTGCCTCCGAGCGTACGAGATCTTTTGTGCCATGCTCCTCTGTAGCGTGTCACGTCAGCGATCGTAATAGACGCGGTTTCACATATATTGCCCCCAAAAACGCCCAGGAAAGAACCAAAGCATTTATTCGTACAGTTCCAGGAACACACAAGATACTTTTATCCATCTAACTACGACGAGAAAACGTACAGAAGCGGCGGTTAAAGTATGTAATTACGCAAGTAAAGATTCCAAAGACAACAAAGACGAACCATCATCTCTCGTCTAGACTGTGATCTGCGAGCTATCCAAGCCCAGCGCGTGCAAAAACAAATTCACGTTGGCAAGCTTGGCTTCTCTATCCTCGTCGTCCACCACACCCCATCCTTTTTGAGCGCTCGCCACGTTTTCGAGCACTTTTTCGCGCAGACCAGCGACCAGCGTGGACTGCTGTTCCGTCGAGGCGTGGAGTGCCAGCGCGGCCAGGAATTGCCACACAGGCTGGTCCAGCATCTCTGCACCCGGAGGCTGTGGAGGCGTACGACCGTGGATGTTGTGTTGCGTGGGCGTGGCGGCAAGCTGAAGGGCTCGTCGTGTGGAGGGGAAGAGCAGGAGGAAGTGAGGCGCGAGCAGTTGGAACAGATGATCAAAGATGAGTTGCCTAGTAAAGCCGAAAATCAGACGAATGACGCATGAGCGCCGTCGATGTGCATACCATTGTTCAGCATCCTCGGGTGTGAGGGCCTCTATCTCCGGAACACCACCCATTCCCTGCTTGATAATTTCCACTCGACTCATAAAGAGTGTCAAGATGGCGATGCCGGGCTACTATCTCTCAGTATCATAGTGCTGCGAGTTCGGGTGACGTACCCTGGTCTGAGCAATCATCACTGCATCGCTCCTGTCCAAGAGCAACCCCAAAAGGCCGGCAATAAGCCTAAGCTCTGCTTTGGCCACTACAGGCAAAATGCTCTGCAACACACTTCCGAGGAATGCTTGCGTTTGCCTCTCCACCTCATCTCTGTCGGGAGTTGGGTTTGCATCACCGTTGGACGAAGGCGACTTGCTTTGCGTGTGGAGGTGGGAATCTTCGGGCAAATCGAGTAGATGAGCATATTTCACAACGTCCAGCTGAGAGAAGCATGCAACGAGAAGGGTTAGGAGGGTGAGCATGCGAGCAGGTTGGATGTGACGGCTGAGCCTCGGCAAGATCCTTTTGCCTTTTGCGGGAGTGAGCAGTGAGATAAACGGGTGAGGGTCGCTACAGGCCGCAAACATTAGCGGGCTCCGCATAACACAGCAAGTCTCACGAAAGGCGGACCTAGTCTCGAGGGGTACCAGGACTTTTAAACCTTCCCAAACCTCCTCAACGAGGCGTTCATACTCTGCTTGCCTATGTCAAGTTCAGCCCCAATGACGTGTGGTGTCATACAAACAACTACACACCAGGCAACGACCGCTTCCTCATCCTCTTCAAGAGGCTGATCCCGCCTCAGTTGCTCGATATTGAGCGCAAGATCATACAATGACTCGAGGGCAACAAGGACCTGACGCTGTGTGAGGGGATCCTTTCTGACCACACCGTCCTGCTATCAGAGTGTAAGTAACGAAATAAGGCAGATGGATAAAGCACTCACTCCAGCGGCGTCACCCAACGCCTCCCGTCCCAGTTTTGCAGCTTCGCGCACTGCGCCGTCGCTATCTTTACTGAGACTGTGTGCCTGTCCATCCTCTTTCGAGATGTGAGGATGCGTTCCCGACAGTGTGGCCGTTGCATTACCAGAGTCCACCTGTAAAAGTTGACGGGGAGCAGCTTTATAGCTTCGTCCAGACGTCTTGCCGAGGGCACCTTGGAGACTGTGCAGCGCTGGGCATCGCCATAGATCAGTCAACATCCACCGGTAATGTTACCCAACCAAGACGCACAGTGCAGGCCCTTCTCCTTCTCCCTCATTCTGGCGTTACTAACGATCCTCTCCACTTGTGCCTCCATCTTTTGCATGGCGCTCGGTCTTCTACCACCTGTCTTTTGGCTCGGCATACCCAACCCAACACCACCCCCACTTCCGAATTTCAACACGCGCTCTGGATCAGCTTGGAGGCCCATACGAGAACGAAGAATAGCGCCATAAACTTGTGCGTAAAAGTCTTCAGCATAAGGATCCTGTGTGACGAGCTGCGATACTTGAATGCGAGTTATAAAGTCCTTATCGGATTGCGTCATAAGGTCGTTGTAGCGTGACTGCAGGAAAACGACATAGACGACACGCTCCCGCGGAGAAACGACGAGACAGACTGACCATGTGAGCGATCTTGGCAGCTTTTCGCCTTCGCTTTTCTTCCATTCGCTCGGTTTCCATAATCTTGCGCATGGCTTCCGCTCTGAGAGCCTCTTGCTCCGCCTGACTGATACCCTGCATATCCCGCATAAACTCTGCCTGGGCCATCTCCGACAAAAGTCTCTGCTGAAGTTGGATGCTCTGCGGTAAAAACTGCGCATTATGCTGGTTAATCAGTGGTAACTCCCCACTTCCGCTAGCGCCCGTGCCAAGGGTAGCCGTGGCGGGCGAATGCGTGCGACGTTGCTGCAACGCCTGAAGATCGGCATAGCTGGCTTGTCGACGAGCCTGGAGCGACGGTTGCTGTTGGAGCTGCGAGATCTGCTGAGCACGAAGCTGCCTCTCAATCTCCTCCATCTTCAAGCGTTCCTGCAACTCCTTCAATCGTTCTTGCTGCTGCCGCTCCTGTTCCTGCTGGAGCAACAAGATCTGTTGTTGGTGTTGATGCTGCTGATGGAACCTGGGCGACTGCGTCCTCGGCAACAACGACTGAGCTTGTGTATGATGCACCATCCGCGGGGGCGGGGTCACCTGCTGCTGATGAACCTGATGCAGACGGAGCTGTTGTTCTTGCTGAATAAGCTGTTGCTGCTGCAGTTGCAACAGACGGAGTCTCTCCTGATCCCGGAGCTGCTGTTGCTGTTGCTGTTGCTGCTGCTCCTCCGCCAACCTCAACTCCCGTTCTCGTTGCCTGAGTTCAAGCTCCTGGCGCTGCCGCGCCTGCTGCGCTACCAGTCTCATCTCGGCTTCTATCTCTTGCACGGTCCGTGCCCCGAGCGGGTTCGGACCATGCGAGATCAGCTGGTGCAGCTGCTGCTGCTGTTGATCGAGGGTGCGATGAAGATCCGAGAGCGTCTGTTGCCCATGACCAAGTCCTGTCGTCGCTGTCGTCGTCCCAAGATGCCTGGATGTCGACGAAGGCCGATGATCCGTCGTCCGCGTAGCCCCATTGGTACCCCGGAGCATCGAAAACGGAGATTTGTCATCCCAGATCGACTCAAGAGAGTGAGGCCCAGGGAAGCTTGGCGCCGGAGAGATACCTGCACCAAGTAGAGAAAAAGGAAAAGAGCCATACGAGTGATAAGTACCAGGAACGTTTCAACATCGATTGAAAACAAGTCACTCACCCCGGTCAGAGAGCCTCGCAGGCGTACCACGGTCTTGGGCGGGAGTGCGCTCCCTCAGCGACTCTTGGGGTGTTGCACGGTGGTCGTGTCTTACCCCAATGGAGTCTGGAAACGCCTGACTCGAAAAATCAAAATCTTTGCCTACGATGTGTGATGTTGCGAATGAGTGGTGGAATGTCCGTTAACGTTATCAGATCGTGGATGAGACTGACCGACGACAGCAGTACCACCAAAAGTCTCGTCGTTTAACTCATCGCCACCCTCCTGGAGGGCATCGCCAAGTCCGTCGTAGCTCTCTTCACCCCAAGTGTAGACCGCGAGGTCCTCTGATTCCTGTAACCCGCCTTCCAAGAATGTCTTCTTGTCGTGTTCTAGATTGTTGGCCTCGAAACCAAAGAAAGACATAGAAACGTGTCCTAGATTTTTTGTTCTTCCGCCTCCAGGAAGCGGAGTTGTTGAAGGGGATTAACTATGAAAAGTCGGCAATCACGAACGTCAAGTTCGACTCAGACGAACGCTCTTGTTCAGCGGCCAACACAAATAACAACATACACCATCCTCGACGTAAACGACGTCGCGGCCTGCTCAGTTGTCGCTCAACCTCGTGGACACCCTGAACACATTGCACATCTAAATACGTACACGGTCGTCTATGAAATCTTCCTTACTTCTTCCAGAAAGTCCAGCAACGTACTCGCACTCCACGCCTGCGTATCACAAGAGTCCTTACAATACGCACCGTCTTTGTTAGTCAACTCCGGAAGGCCAGCCCATGGGTCACTCTGGATGTAATGCCGCGGTTCGAGCAGAGCTCGGTGGAGATAATGCAGTGTTTGCAGGGGGTCCTAAAAGTATGTCAGACGCATGTCAATGTCACGAGCACGGGACGTACATTTTCGCCCGCCCCGACCCGCGTGTCAAAGTGAAGATAAGCTCTCAGGAAGTACCCAAGTGGCCATCCCCATTCGGGGCCCTGAACACGCCTCTCAGCCGCCGCGAATACGTAGAAGCAGAGCACCCACGTTGTGATAGTTCCGCCCCTTGGCAATAGCCTTATCGTCTGAATCGTTTGAATTATCGTAGTATGGGCGATATTGCATGTCGCTTGGATCCAGTGTCTTCATTCCCAATGGACCTCGCAGGAACTGATCAGCGAGCTGGAGTGCTCGGAGTGCATGTGTTTCGTCAAATAGCTCAGGAGCAACTGTCATCGCGATCGGGAAGTTGGGTCTGAATTGATAGTCGGACCATTCACGTCCTGGCCCAGATCCGTAAACATCCTTGTAGATCCCTCGGCGATTGATGAGTTTCGTGTCAACCGCATGGTTGAAATCGTCCGCGGGATCTGTGGTCATGGATCAGCATTATGACGATGCATAAGGCAGCCACCCAATTCATTACCCAAAGGAACGTAAAAATGGTACTCGAATGACCTCTGAATAAGGTCGCTCCACTCGCCATATGTGACAAGCTTGTCGCTGCTGTCAACTGGTTTTCAAGTCAATCAACTCCGGTTGGCGCCACCAGTTAACCACTTACCCGAAGCAACGACACCTTCAAAGGGGAACTTTCCTTTCCTCGCAAGCCCATCCAACCATCGTAATGTGCTCTTCACTAATCCCACAATCTCGACCGGAGCACCATCCCTGGGAGTTCCCGGAAAACCTTTTGTCCCGGCTTTCTCACTCTCCCCCATCTTGTCCATCCACGTCCCGCAATTGTATTCACTCCCTCCAAAGATGAACCCTGTCTGCCAATCAACATAGATGTCAACGTTAAACCCTGCATCTTTCATTTGCATATCCAGATTTGGACCCGCGTTGTGTTCGCGGAATGATATCCCTGATGCATGCCGCTGAAGGATTTCTTGGATAATCTCAGCGAGCGTGCTCGTGTAGGCATACGCGCGGGGATCGTCCCATGCCACCCAACTATCGTCCGCAGGGAAACGACGACGAATTGTCTCGGAAAGAATGGAAATACCATTAGGGGCCATGTTGACATAGTCTTGGATATTTTGCAACATCCACCAAGGCGAGTCGCGTGAGTTGTACCTGTATAAAAAATTATCAGTCACTTGGCGAAGGACACATGGTTAGTCAAAACACACCTGGGGTTTCTGACCGAATCCAACAAGTTTGGGATGAGTCCGTGCTTGAGCGTCGAGGCGAATGCTAAAATGTGTGTCCTCGCTCCATCATAGTTGCCTGTAGTCAAGAAAAGTCCTCTTAGTGAAATAAACACATCCCTGCCCCAACACCTCGCCCATCCAGTGCTGAAATGAGGTAATCCGGCGGCGAGCGAGGGTGTGGCTTCGCTAGGATCCAATGACGCTGATTGGACCATTCCGTGCATCTGCACAGCACAGAGAGCGAGATTCTGCGTGAACTCGTGCCCAGTGGATACAAACTCGGAGAACTGCTCTAGAGCAGCCCTTCGGGCTGCCTTGTAAGCTGTATAGATGGTGATAGCGAAGAACTTGGGCCGTAGATGAGGTGGCAAGTCGCTTTTGATTATTTCGAACCTCTCTTGTAACCATTCAGCAGGAGCAGCTAGGTCTGGGAACTTGTCGATTTGACTGTTTGCTCCCAGTCAACACTGATCGATAACAAAGAGTATGAACTCACTAGAATAGCCTCTCGACGGTATAATCCAAAGCCCATGTCCCTTGCCTCAGGTTTTCACACAATGGATGGCCTAGATTGTTGGTTGCCATAATTGCTCGCAATTGTCCCATCCACCCCTCCAACCCGCAATACGTCAACCGACCTGAACCAGGAACTTCATACACGCCGAATTCGCCATCGGTTGCGTCTCGTTCTTCTGTATCTGCGCGATACAGTATGACATTGAGATCTACTAGATCGAGAGTCGAGAAAGCAGCGGCAGCGGTATCGGCGTCAGCACAGAACATGTCGAGCGTAGGATCAGCTTGTTCAGCTTCTACTTCGAAAATCATGATGCTACCCGGGGGGAAGAACTTGGGAACGACGATGGAACAAGCGCGGCCTGCAGAACTTGATTTCTGGACGACTGGAACTTCGGGTAAGTCGATGAGTCTGCTGGGTAGACCTCTAATCATTCCAGTGTCTTGAGGGGCTTCATACGATATAAAATCGATAGCAAAGCCACAAATAAATTTCGCTCGTGTTCGACTCAGTTCAATCGGATTCACTATGGCAATCCGTCCTCAACTCGTCAGATGTGAGACTGAAAATAGGATTACTCACCCCAACCTCGTTCTTTCGGACGTTTCGTAAACGCGGTATGAACGACGACTAAGTATCCTTTCTGCGTTCTGGGGTGAACTCTGTGGATAGTAATGTACTTTGACACGGGCGAGACTATCAGCTCTCGATATAGGCGAAAACCCAAGCTGGGTACTTACATCGCCATCTTGAAACACGTGGGCTTCTTCGTATCCCCCAAGCATCATCTCTCGTTTCAGCCCATTCAACACCCTCTTTGCTCTCCCAATTCCCGATCCCTCACCGAGATCCGTAATTTCGTATAATCTTTTCTCCTGAACCAGATTTAGGAGTTTCGGGTATAGATCATCGAATCCTTTAACGGAAGCCACAGCACAATATCCAAACGTGACTAATCCCGCGACAGAGAGTGCGTGCTCGGCAGTGAACTTGTCAAGGTAAGACTCGTTATCATGGGTTAGGTCATACATGATCGCGTGCGGAATGGAACCGAGAAGACGAATGACGGAACATGGGCGAGTAGGTCCTGTGCCAAATGGTGGTGGGAGTTCTTGCAAATCTGTTGTGCATGCCTCGTCCATTGATCCTAGAGGGAACACAAGATATTGATGTGAGGTGAGCTCGAGGAAGTCAGGAACATACCTATTGGTTTCCCTAATCCATACCGATACATGATCCTCGAAAGCTCTTTGGGATCCCACGCATTCCCGGCTTCTCTGACCAAGCTATTGATTCCCAGCTTCCTCACGAACAACAGATCCGTCTCTTCGCTCCCAGTGAAGAGCTCCGCGCAAATATATAGGTCTGGGTTCACCTTACGCGCGGCGTCCAGCATAGCAGTCCCAACATGCAAAGGAGTCGAGTGGCAATTGTCCATACGGAATCCCTCGAATGTTTTAGCGAGAGATGTGACATAAGACGTCATGTGTTTCCATAACCAGGGGTTATCCGGAGGGGAAGACCCATACCGAAGCTTCACGCAATCGCCCCAGGCAATGACTTCGCGACGCAAGTACGCCTTAGAAGGTGGGAGCGCGAAATTCACCAAAGGATTGGCATTCCATATCCACCCATTGTTCGCAACAGCATATAAAGAAGGGTTTGACTCGAATCCCGGCAGGCGGGTGAAGTAGAGTTCTACCAGGGGAGAACTAGCCAAGATCGTGTCAGCTTGCACGTCGTGAAGAGAGATAGACGCACTCTGTAGAGATTTCTCCAAGTTTGGGACCGTGGGGATCAAGTCGGAGGTATTTCAGTCGATTTCTGATAGCGTCCAACGCGTTTTGGGTATCTTCCGTCCATTCGGCGTAGAGGGGTACATTCAAGACATCAACCACTTGTTGCCAATCTCCAGCCAGAGCTTGATGGTCGTTTGCATCATACCCGAAAGCAGCCATCACGATCCCAGCGGCTATATCGCCGTCGACAGACACGCAGTACCTCGAAGATAGTGCCCCCAAACCACGGATCACCCCAGACGATCGTACAATATCGGCAATCGCGGGTGCAGATTTGCCCTTGATATCTTCGCCATTCCATGGGACGATTGAATTAGACGAAAAAGCACTGAGGATAGCGGCCTTTTCCTCTTGCGGGTCTAGGACATAAAACTGCCACAGTTCTTTGGTCTTCAGATACTCTTCCAAAGCAGCCATGAGCGTATCTATGTCTTCCTGCGAAGTGACACGTGTAGGTATTTCGCTGCCGTGTAATGAAGCCGAAAACTCGAGGATTGCATCGTCGAGTTCTAATGCAGGAGTTAGGTGGGGAGTGTTGAAAGGGCTGTAGCCTATGATTTGGATGAGAACAACGAAATACTTATTCAACTGCAACTTGCCAGCTTCAGGATGGTGGACAAGCCACTCGCTGTCGCAGGCAGTGTGGTTAAGTACCACATCCGTTAGATTCAGGAGACCGTATTCCTCTTTGGCTACGCGCAGAGTGTCTTCTATGTGAGAGGTAGCGACCGAAGGCTCGACAGGGGTATCGAAAACGCGAAGGTCGTAGTTCATCTGATCCTTCAGCGAATACGGGCTATCACTGGCACCGCGTACCTGTAAAGGAGTCCAATGCAACATAGTATACCCACGTTCACTAGCTTCCTGAAAGTGTCTCCTCCATTGTGAGACGGAGCCCATCCATTTTGATACGACTGTCAACATTGCGATTCCGTCAAGGGGTAGATTAATGTACCCCGGTAAAATCTTCGCCCCTCCTTCAGATGGCAAGTGTGGTTTAGAATCGAGGGAGAGGATGGGGCAACGTGCAGGAACGCGGAGGATTGGGTCGACATTGAAGTAGCCTTCCCTGCCCTTGACGCGTTGACCGGGCAACTCTCCATCGTATTCAACCCAAAAGACGAAGGCACCGGCATGAGATATAGGGAGATCGACTTGGATGGACTTGGAAAAGTCAACAGGCAGCCTGAGTGCACAGATTAGGAAAGCCAATCTCCAACAGTCAAATAAGCAGAGCTCACTTTCGATCCGCGAACTTGTCCCGCTCGAACAGGCCACCGTCCAGTGGGAAGTTTGTCCTAAATACGCCGTTTTTCGAGGCTGGCGTTCCTGCATCCAAAGAGACGCGCAAGATATAAGGGACGTAGGCAGGTGGGAGACGGGTGTACTGTGGATCCGCAAGTAAGCAAATGTTCTGATTCGAAGATCTAGTCGACTCGCCGATCTTTGTTTGTTGGGTCCGCCGTCAGGATCGAGTCTAAGTTCGTACACACGGATCGGCTGTTCGTCCAATGATCGTCGACTCAAGAAAAATTCCTTGCCTTCATCAGCGGGCGTCTTCGGAGTGTTCGATGCGGAATCCACGTCAACGCAGACTGATACCTGCGATAAAGAAATCTCTAGCTTTTGAGCCTGGGTACCGTTACCCATGGCAGGAGGAACGTCGACGATGATGGAATGAAGGGAGAGATGGAAATTGCAACGACCAGGGTCTCAAATCGAGCTTTCCATTTCACTGTCAATTTCGAGTCGTGCAACGCTGGCAGTTGTCTTTCCAACCTTGACGTCAGCGGAAACTCCTATTCTAGACTTAGCTAAGTACTGGACCTCCCAATACCGATACCTCAAAAACGCTCAAAGGAAATCGGCTTAATTCCCATAACGAACGCCAAAAAGGTTCTCCTTGTACGCCTTGATTTCTAAACCCAACCATATCAGCACTCACGTCGCGATCAAGCGAAACGCGGCACGAAAACATACGGAGTGCAATATGCTTTGAGTGGAACCGACATATGGCTAGATTTCCCATCATGCACCACAGACCGCCCACCGCTTTCCCCTCTTTGCTGGCGTTGATTACCTCCTGGCCCAAGCCTTTCAGCTCGCCTTCGTCGTCGAAACCCCAGATTTGCCGGACCTTATCATGCAGTTCTGTGTTCTTGATGAGATCGATGTACGCGCTACGTGCATCAGCGTAACTTTCGATATCATGAGTTACAGTGAGTCATGAAGGAATTAAAACATATACCCGGTCGCGAGGATGACGACATCAGCCTCCAGCGTAGAACCGTCTTCAAAGAGCAATCCGGTTGGCGTGAATCTCTTGACGGGCCCGTCGCTTTTCAACTTGATTTTCCCATCAATGATGAGCTGAGAGGCACCAACGTCTGAAGTAAAGGGCCATCATTGATTCGTCCGTGCTGTGGAGTGCGGAAGAACTTGCCAAAATAGTATCCTCCCGCCTTGTTGAATGCTAGTTGGAGACATCCGGAATCGTCTTCTCCAAGGGTCAGCTTGAACCCGACTCTACGTAGGCCATCGAGAATTTTTCTGGGCTCATGTTCATATCACAGTGTGAGGTCGGTATGAACGGGAACATACTTGTCAGCCTCGGCAATCTCCTTGGTCACACGTTGGTGCAAAAGTTTGAGAATGCCATTTGGATACGACGCGCCGACGCGATCAGCGACGTCAGCTGGGAGACCACCCTCCTGATAGAGTGCTTGAAGGAAGCGAATCAATCAGCAGACGATCTTGCAGTTCGATGGAACACGTTACCCAGGAAACGGGGAATTCCTTCCTTGGTCGACATGATATAGGTTGGGCCTCGCTGAACCATCGTGACGTCTATCAGAGAAATCAGCCAGTGGAACCAATGGTGCCGATCGTAGCTCACCGACGCCATGGTCAACGTAATCAGCGCAAATATCGTGAGCTACTCGTCATAAGCTCCGGTCAGGGTCAGGGAAAATGAGGTGTCATACCTGACGTGCAGGAACCGATGACGGCGACTTTCTTTCCCAAATGATCAGTGGCGAGGTTGTGTCGAGTCGAGTGCAAGATCTGGCCCTTGAATTCGTCCTGTCAGGATTGTAAGCAAGTCGGCTCGCGATCAAAGAGTTCTAGCCTCACTTGTCCTGGAATGTCAGGGTATCTTGCTCTTCCGCTGCCTATCCCAAGCGCGAACACGACGTGATCAACCTTGAAAGTTCGCTTCCGTCCGTCTTCGCGCTCCACCAGAACAGACCAGCGCTTCCCGCTATCACCGGTTTCCTTTTCGACCGAGATAACAGTCGCTGAGGTCCATACATTCAACTCCAGGCTATGAGCATAGGACTCGAGCCAATCGGCCAATTTCAGCGCCGGCGTGTAGACAGGCCAAGAAGGCGGAAACCTGAATGATTCAACGGCATTGCAAGAAACCACGACAACCCAAGCGCATACTTACGGTAAGTAGGGCATGTGGTCATACCCTACGATGCGCTGAGAGAAAACCCCACAAGGAATCGAATGCGGACTCACAAACAGGGTCATGCAAGCAGAGGGCGGCATAACGCTTCCTCCAATTGTCTCCTATTCTCTGATTTTTCTCTGCGACTAGCGCGCTGATTCCCAACATCTTGAGACGAGCAGCGACATCCAAGCCACTCTGTCCTCCACCTATTATGACCACGGCAGGTTCTTCATCCAAAAATTCCATCTCCCTCTCACGCTTAGCAGCCCATTTGCCATGGCTTGGTCGATAATCCCTCAATGGTCCAATCTGCTCCGGGAAACCCTTTAGATCCTCGAGGTTCGTGTAAACCACGTGAGCTTTCCACGCGCCATCGGGAAGAGGGACGAGCCTGAATATACCAGAGGCATGCCCGACATTGGTATCAAATTTAAAGAAAGCTTGGATCCAGGCGATGTCTTTATAGGGCCGCTGAAGTTCTATGCTATCCCGTTGGAGAGAGAAGGTGTCCGATTCAGGGTCGAAGGCAGGAAGTTGATCTTGAAGGAATCTGGACAGCGCGTTCTTGCCCTCCAAAGTACGAAAGTCCCAAGTAAGGGCAAGCATATCGCGCCAAAAGCCCCCGTCGATGAACAAATCGATGATGGCTGGCACGTTCTTGAGGCCGATCGCTTGGGTGAACCTCGCAAACCAGTCATCGGCAACGACTCCCACATCGCGGTTTGGGTCAACGGTGCTACCTAGACTCTGGAGAGTGGGGAGAGTGCGCGAAATGGCCATGATGGATAGGAGATAAGATGAGGCTACGAAATGACCACATTCTAAAATATATCAGAAGTCGCGTGTGGGTATAGCCTCATTTTACTCCCGGCCCAACCTGTTCCGTGCCGTACCAGCGGTCTGAGAATAGATGAAATTCACTGAGAGCGCGCTCGGTGGCGGTGTTGCATCGACTTGGAGCCTATCTGCATGTATGATGTCAGGTATTCAGCTACCTCTAACTCTTTCCAAGCGAAATGGACCTCTGCGGACCACATGGCACATCGGCTTTCGGCGAGTATATATACGTGACGTGCGGCGTCCATACGAATCTAGCTGAAATCGGACTGATCAGTCTATAGCTCTGTGGGAATTGTCCTACTAGTACCCGCTGGTCAGAAGATTGGTTCCTCCATTGCTATAATTAACGCTCTCACTAATCATTTTGACCCCTACCGAGTCCACGTCGTTCATTTGCCATCCCCGCGAAAGGTTCCACACCTTAGTCACAAAATGAACCATCATTCAATCGCCTGTCGAGGACGACTCTTTTGATCGAGGTTCTTCCTTCTGAACAAAAAACAGACACCGAATTAGAGTCGCAACCAGCGCATTTGGCATGCAAAATGACATTGCTATTTCGGCCACAAAACATGCGCCCTTTTAAGTATATCTGAAACTCAGCCAAGGTAGAGAAGTACGCATCGTGACCAGACACCTACTTGTCCTCATGCCGATGGCGTGATTCCAGAATTCCCTTTATTTGACCCTCCTTTCACGATCATCACGTCAGGAATATACCGTTGTTTACTCGAATGAGGAATTCTCGACATATCGGAGGACTCCGCATCCTGTATCGATGGGGTCGATCGCCCGTACGAAGTTTCTTTATCGTTATTCGTCCGCCCGGGCCTGGTCGAGACCAACCCCGGGCCATAGTTTGATAGTCTTTGGAACCGTGTGCTACTCTCTTGTGAGCTCCTCTGGGATCCAACTGGCTTGCTGGGCAGTGCTGGTTTATCTGTATATGAGGATGAATTCGCCATTTGGCGGAGTTTGGCCTCCATCATGGCAATTTTGCTCGATACCTTCCTAGAGCGAGCTGTAAAACGACCCAGAAATAAACCCAAACATTCATGTACTCACGCTTCTGGGCGTACAATTCCACTACTTTTGGCTAAGCTCAGCGCCGTAGGTGTGGTATCCGTTCTCCTGCTTCTGCCGGTATACGACGTAGAACCGGAATTGTGACTCAGTGCTTGCTGTGCGAATGTGACCACCAACTTGCGGCCACGCAGAAGCTTTCCGTTGACAGCCTGCAGTGCCTTTGCTGCGTCCTAAATTCCCGACAATTTCAGTCAGCCTATGTCACTCCGGGTAGAACCTTCGGTCATGTAACCCAGTCAGTACCACCATTCAACGCATGTTCGGACATAGACATTAAAAAGAGACTAACATAACCGAAGGTGCGCAACCACTTACCGCTTCGTTCATGTACTCGACGAACGCATACCCCCGCGGCTTTCCCTTGTGGATACCAGACTTGTGAAACAAGAAGTCTAGCTTTGCGACTTTCCCAAACTTTGCAAAGATCTGAAGTAAGGCATATCTTGAAAATGCTCAAAAACGGGTGTTTCGTTGACAATTGGCGCCTGACTCACTCATCCGCGGTTGGACTGAGATTACCCACATAGAGTCGCTCCTTCAGCAGCTGTGGCACACGGGACAATGAAGGTCCTGGATTAGTGGTAGAGTCCTGTGCCTCTGGCTCTGGTATCCACAAGTGTGTGCCAGCGTCGAGTACTACACTGTCGTCTGGTTGAGGTAAATCCGTATCAGAACAAAGGGAACTGACAACACTGCCACCTCTCTAAACGTTTATGTCATCCGAAAGTACCTCAAGCCCGAGAGGCCAGGCCTACCAGCGTTCTCCAGGTCAATGAACTGTGCCGCCATTTGATTGGGCCTGACTTTCCGCGGTCCCAAGGCTAGTGTTGCCGCAAACTGGATTCGTTGAAGTGGGCCAGAACCAAGCGGGCATGAAATTCCCAGTTAGTAGCATTAAGAATAGATAGCTGGGTCTACTGATTGTCATTACAGTTGTAAATTAAATCATTTAGTTCTTCGAAGCTACCTGCAGCAATCAATTCATGTGGAGCATAGCGTGTCAACCCAGCAATACTATAGTCAAGTGGTTTACAATGAGATCCGAGGTCCAAGTGCGATGTGGGACATCGCTATCAGAATATGTCCCTCGGCCAAGGCAGCAGAGAAAGTTACGGAAATTGGTCGATCCCGTGACATCGATCGACTATATGGCAGTCAATAACTTGATTCAATCCGGACTGACACGTTAGCGCTCACCTGGTCGTCTTCAACAACCCATTTCATCGGCAAATGGTGAAATGCCGGAACCCTGGACGGTTCTTGGCCCAGGCTGCCGGTGTCTTCGAGTTCGCGAACCTTTAGCCCATGCTCGCTGATCGCCTGCTCGTACTCCTCTGGATGTTTGGTCTTGAGGTGGGTCCGATAGTATGTTGTTATCCCTGCGGTGCTGTGTCCCTATATCTTCCACTGTCGTTTACCAGCTCTAGATTAACCGGAAGTGAGAACTTACTCGTGCCAGTACTCGGTAAAGGGATATCACTCACTCTTCCAGTTTGGAATATGGCTTGCATCCTACATACGGCGTCGTAAGGGGTCAGAGGTGATACCATACATCTGTAGCCACAGTCATGGAATGCTTTGGCGACCCACCTGTAGTATGGCAAAGGCAAACCCTCACACAGCCTTCTTGACTCTTTGTCTCCATCCCTTCTGACTCGTGGCCACAGAGATCAGCGCGGCGTTGGTCCAACACTACACATCGTGGCCGTTACTACTTCTGTTGGTGCATCGGGAAGTGCTTAGACCTCCGCCTCTTTCCTAGCTGGGTAGTCTGACCGTTCGTATTGCATTTGTGCTTGCGAGTAAGTGGGGTGGGTCTGACGACGGCTGAGTTACAAAGGCGGTATCGATTTTGGCGTGATGCAGTTGGCGCAGACGCTGGTCAAGGAACGGCAATGGCGCGATATCACAGGGAATTGTGTAGGGAAGGATATGTGGCGGAATTGGAAAGTAAGGGTTGCCGTGTGCAGGGTTTGAATGGGTTGGTGGATAACGGGCGTAGATGGACGGCAAGTTGGAAGCGGGGCTAAGGTGAGATGGGACGGTCTGAGACGGTACACGCTCAGAAAGTGGTGGCGGGGTGTCCTCACTGGCAGAGTACGTTATATCCCATGGCGCCAGGCTAACCTGAGATCGAGAGTCAAGGCTGGTACTGGGAGGTTTGCCATTCCTTAATACCGGAGCGGTAATTGAGCTGGGCTTTGACTGAGTCAGTCCAGTTGCTGAGCAAAAAAGTAGGGAAATGAAATCAATATTGTCGGCCGACTCGGGCCAGTACAGTCGGAAATAGTGCAGGTGAGGTCGTGGTGAGGTGAGGTAGCGTCGGGGCTTCACCTCGGGATTCCGGGGCAAGGTGAGGTGCACGGCCAGACAAGGTCGGAGGATGGCTTCTGTGCTCGGGCAGCTCGTGATTCTGTTGGGCAGAGTGCTGCTCTGCTCTCAGACGAAGGTGTGTTGATCGCTCGGTGGCGCTCTCACTATATGTGAAGGTCCATGTAGTCGTTCATGAAAAGGATAATCTGATATAGTCTCTGTCACGGTAGGGCCATCAAGGCGAGGAAGCAGGGTTACCCAAAAGTTTGCTGCCAGTAAGCAGTGATCATCGTCATGTACTACATTTAGCTTGAAACAAAAAAGCTTGCCGCTCAAGTCCTCAGGCCTCATGATCTATACCAGTGCCTCCACTCTACAAAATTCTCATAGTCCTGGGTCACCGTAAAGAAGGTAAAGAAAGCAAAGAGTACACGCCACGTTCAACGTCGTCCGTCCGGTCAATATCTGCGCCAATCCATCACTATACCTCATCGACCAACGAAACCCCAACGTTATGAGACCTCAAATGTAGAAAAAAAACATACATATGAGATGTCCAGATCCCCGACGGAACAAATAACAACGATGGAAGGTGCGACGCGCAAAAAAGTACAAACGGAACAGTAAAAAAATGCTGAAAAGTAAGCAATGAGATTGTACGATAAACGAGTCGGTAAGTCCTTATTTAGACGGGAGTAGGTTTGGGGTAGAATGGACATGCAGGAATAGGGTAGAGTAGACAGTCCAAATGGATCGATTCCTTTGAATAGGTCTGGGGATATTCTGGATGCACAACGACTTCCTAGATCGGCCGAAGAGCACGAAAGTACAGGTGCGATGACTCGGGGTATTCCAAAATCGGAAACAAGAGGGTGATGCGAGTCCTGCTTATTTCAACATTAGTACGTTTAACGACCATCTGCTTCAAATGCCGAAGCCGTACCTCGAGAATTTACCGTCGTCGCCGTTGTTGGTAAACAGCAAGCGGTACATCCTCTTCCTCGCTTCTCGACACAGGTACACTTCCCATACTTGCTCTCGGTCTCCCGTTCGGTACAACTGCATGGGCACTGACAACTTTCCTCGCCTTCCCATCAGCTGATAGCGGAACGCCAGAAGTGACAGTGGCTGAAAGCGAACGCGTCGGGCCTCTCGAGGCTTGTGGTCGGCCAGGAGCGGGTGGAGAATATCTATTATGGTTCTGAGCAGGCGGTGATCGGGAGCGGTGTGATGGCTGGGGAGAGTCTGCTTGAATGGGTCCGTTTGGTGGTGAAGAGGATGGTGGAGGTCGCGAACGTGACGCTGCTGGCGAGGTAGGCAAAGAGTTTTGCGAGGGGGACATGGCACCAGGCGGGAGGTGTGGATCCATCCCACTGGTATACATATACACAGCAGGATCGGGTTCCATTGGTTGGGGCTGATTGATAGGAGGACTGGCCTGCCGATGGATGCGCGGAGCAGTAACAGCACCTGGTGGTGGTGTGGGTGAGCCATAGCCGTAGGTTGGCCCATGGTATTCCTGTTCCATGACCCGATGCTGCATCTCATACTGAGGACCCTTAACTAGCATCTCGCCCGCGCGTCGAGCGCCCTGTTGTGTGGGGTTCGCTTTCGTCAGCGTGCCTCGCCGGGACTTTTCTTTCTGCTGTTGTTGCTGGAGCTGGAGCTCCCTCTCTCTCTCGCGTTCGCGTTCCCTCTGTTCCCGCTCCTGCTCTTGTTTCTCCAGTTCCAGGCGTTCGCTTTCCGCCCTTTGTTGCTCATCCGCCTCTCGCCTCTCCGCCTCCTCTTGTTCAGAAACTTGCTGAGCTGGTGGGGCACCCGCCGTTGCTTGGGTCTGGGACGTCGCTGGTGCTGAATTCTGGGTTTTGTTAATGACGCCAAGATACCAAAACATCAGATTGCTGATTAACACCTGCTCGTAAAGAGGCCGTCGCGGATTTGCCAGCTTGATGTGACTCAGGCGATAAATCGCACGCTCGACATGAATCGGATATCTTGCATACGGTCCGTTTAAGCCTGGCTGTGGAGAGGGGGACGTAGATAGCCCCTTCGACGACTTGGACGCTCCAAGAAGAGCAGCAGCCGTCTCGCGCCCCGATCCGGAGAACCCACTCGCCTGAGATGACGACTCGTCCTGCTTCTTCTTGCTGCTGAACAATGAGCCGAAGAAACCGCTTTCCTTTTCCTTCTCCTTCTCGGCCCGCTGAATCTCCTTTTCACGTTCCCGTTCTGCCTTTGCGTTCTTCTTACCATTTTTATCGCTGCTGCCCCATTTACCGAAAAGCCCCTTTCTATCCTTTTCCTTCTTCTGTGCAGAGCTGACCCGCATTTCCGTGATGACTGGGATGTCGGCAAACGTCGAAGCCACGGCGGTCTCTTCCGTGGTAGGCACGAGAGTGGTATCGGGCGAAGGTGTGCGTGGAGTTTCTTCTATTGATGCGGCAAGATTAATTCGCTGAGGTTGAGGATGCTGCAATTCCAATTCTGTTTCCCGCGTAGGAAACACCAGTGGTGGTTCGGGTGCCACCTCCGCCGAAGACGATTTCGAGTCATCTGCCGGGAGGGTGAGGGATAGCGCAGAGCCCTGAGGTGCTATAAATCGCATGGAACACATGTTTTCACTGTCGGGATCCTCCCTGACGTATGCTTCATATATCGAAGTCTCCTCGCCGTATAGATCGGACCGGCGAGATGCTTGTTCGTCACTAGTGATACTCTCGTTGGAGAAGGTACGAACACGTCTGGTCTGTTCAGGGCTTTCAGTCTGCTCGGTCGCGTGATCATTTGAAGATAAATCGCTCGACGTGCGCGCTTCCGCGACCTTGGCCGCGGGCCGACGGCGGCGACCAGAAAATCCACGTCCTTCTACATCTGCTGGCAAAGATGACTTGCGGATCTTCGTCCGTGCGGCACGGCGAAGGATTTGACCAGGAGGAGGGACGATGATTGGAGCATCGGCTTCATCCGGGATGGGCGGAATGTCATCCATCTTGTCGATGACTGCACGATACGCGAAAACAGCATTAAGCCAATACCGTCGTGGGCGCACCATGATGCATCACTGACCTGAAGGAGAGACGTTGAGACTGAGACTGCGTCTGAGGACTGTCCTGAATTTTGAAGGATCGCCATCTTTGGTGGCTTCTTCTGCGAGTTCCTCGAGGCGCTGCAAATCACTTATGGTGAGTTGAGGGCCAGCATGGGCTAAGACGGTACGATTGCGCCGGATTGGGACGATGGTTTCTTCTTCGACATCGTCAGTCTCGGAAGGTTTGTACTGTCTACTCAGCATGGAGCGTTTACGTTCAAGAACGGAAGAAGTGGTGGTCGCCGATCGACCTAGAGTATTTGAGCCATCAGGTGGGGGAGTACGAGCATGTTCCTTTAGGAAGGCACGGAATTCAGCAGGGGCAATCTCGGGATGGAGGCGAGCAGGGACCCAGAAGAGATGGAAGGGATCATCATTGGAGATGACACGGTCCTCTGAGCTCGAGCTGTCTTCATGGGAGCCACTGCTTGAGTCGCCGTCGTTGATTTGCTGTGCGGCGGATGCAGAGGACCAATAGTTCGAGGTCGGAGAAGGTGGCGACGAGGCGTTGGGGAGATCTGGGTCCAGGATGAGAGCGCCGGGACCACCCTGTGTCGACGACCTACGTCTGATGTCGCGGAGGGCTTCGACTTCACGTTGGATCTCAAGCTGGGAAGGCTGCATGAGGCACTCGGTTAGGTGGCGAAGGAAAACGTGTGATGGGGTCGGAGAGCGTCGTCGTCGTCGTGAGCGTCAGAGTCGCTGGGTCCGTCGTTGTGGAGGATGATGAGGAAGAGACGACGGAAGGCGGAGCTGTTGAAGCGGCGAAGTCGTCAAGCTGGTGCAAAGATGTGTTCGGCGGGCTCAAACAGCTTGGTACTACTCACTTGAAGCGATTCTCACAGCGTCTTTGACTTTGTTTTACTCTACAATGACTGTACGACTACTGATGCTGACTACAGGTCCAAGAACAACCACCATATCAACCAAATCAGTCTAGCTGCCACAATACTTTGGCCCGTTCGGCCCATTTATCCATCAAAACAGGCACATTATGGGTGGCGGTCCCGGCCGATGTCTGTCCTGAGAAAGGGCTACACAGGGAGAGCGTGCAAAAAAAACCTGACTCAGTCCCCCGATTTACCCATGCTTATTAGCGACCATCAGACACGGGAGGGTTCTGGCCATTCAGTGCAGCTGCTTCACGACGAAGCTCTTGAATGACGGCCTTGCAGACAAGATGAACTTGAACAAAGGCAAAGAAAACTTCTCAAGCGTACCGCAAGCGCTTCTGGGTTGACCCCACTTTCGATCATGCCCACGCAAGTCGCGAGTGTCTCCTTGTCAAGTTGCGTGTTGAGTAGCTGCGAGATATCGAAGAGGGCTGTCGTCGTAAGTCCCCTTCCACTCCAGGTCGGGGTAAGGACATACTATCGAGGGTTTGTTGCGCCGCAGTGATGCGATCAGAGTCTTTCGACGACATCGTCGGACGAAACTACGAGGCCGTAGCTAGTGTATGTACTTAAATACAAAGGTGTGTTCCAACCTTCTACTGCCCGATATGGCAATCTTGGTGAGGACAGCTGACTCTATATATTACAAACTGGCAAACGCCGCACAGGAAAACGACAAAAAATGCGATAAATACCAGTGACAGGTCAATTTTTGGTGCGACAGTGTACCTCGAATATGGATCAATTGTAGGGTAGGAACGGACGGCGACGTTTGGATGTCTTCGAATGGAGCATTTATGGTTCAAACAGACCAGCAAATCATCACTCGTTTCTTTTTTACTCGTTCGCCCCTCCATCTCCGCTTCCCGCAATCCTTGAGCCCACAAGCCGTGCACCTTGCATTGTACAGTTCAGACTATTCCGGCATTCTGTCAATAGACCTAGGACAAATCGGACATTTCACCGAGGTCATCACACAATCCTGGTTGCCCTCCTGTGAAGGGCGACTAAAACTGCGCTTGAGAGTTTACCAAGTCCTTTCTCAGTACCTCCTACCTGCGTCTTGCACTGGGCAAACAACAGTACATGGCAGAGGGCTCTGGGCAACGAACCTGAGTATTCAATTATGATCAGCGATCACTTGGGTCGACGCTAGGCCACTACTATCCATAAGTGCCCAGACATTTCTGGTGGCGTCTGCTCCGTAAGGACCAGGTACCAACGTGTTATTGCTGTGGTCATAATTGTCAGTTGTGGCAGGGTGCGTATTTTTCTTCGAAAGTTGTTCTTGTAGTTCAGCATCGCTTCACGGTTGGCAGGTGGAAAATGTCGTCCAGCTATTAGCCAACCTTAAGGAAGCCCGTGGTCACTGCGAAGCATTCACAACATCCAACACGCCCAACCCGCGTTCTTTACTAGGTAAGTTCTCCTTGCTCGCCGTCTCTGATACCTGCATAACCAGAAAAAAATGCGACGTAAGCGCGATCCATGAAACCTACTTTGACACGCTTGCGCATGGTAAGTCGAAGAAGCGTACCTGGTGTGATTGTAGGCGCAAGAAAGTAAACTTATTATCCTGATCTTGAAGCAACGAAACATAATTGTATGCCGTGGTGGTTGCAAGGAAGGTTGAAGACAATGCCGCCGACATTATTACCTCCGCGCACGCACTACTCGTCCGTGGCCCCGTCGATGCCAGCTCCTCCGGCTCTAGTGCCGACACTGCTGGTATGTGCACCTGCCTTCAGTAGTATTTCTTTCGGAAACTTGGTTTGTACGGAACTAACCGATAATTCTAATCGTACGGCGGGTGAGCAAGTCCGAATTATTACTACTTTAATTACTATTACTCCATTCCTGCTAGATTCTAATTCCATCTGTCGAGCTCTCGTTTCCATCCGCCTTCTACCCCTTTTTCAGTTTTTTGACCCCTTTAATCACATTCTTCGTACATACCTATTCGTTTTGCAATGGGCACTCTGGCTCACTGCCACTTTTACCCATCTAAGTGTAACAGTGACGTACCAGTCAAATTCAAGAAACGAGTGGCCAGAGCTTTTGCTCGAGTTAGAAGTGAAAAGTGCTAATAATAAGACGGGATGATTTTACTGATGAACCATCTACCTTCTTTCGGTGATCGATACCACACTTAGCGAACGGACGCTCACAAAGTGAAATGGCTATAAAGATGTTGTGGTGGAGATGAACAAAGACTAATCATTCAACTCCTAACTAACACCACCTCCACAACCGCCTTTCGCCTACGGATTACCAGTCACCCGGAACGAACTCCTTATGAGCTCAGTAACATAGTCGACGGTCGACCCATTCAACATGGGTAGCGACACAGCATCGATGTACAAATTCGAGGGACGGATACCCGAGTGAGTAAGGCGACTGAAAGGGAGTGGGTAAGGCCGAATGTATCCGAGAGCGCGACGGCAGGATATGGACGCACTAGTCTATCTGGAGCATATTCGTTAACAAGCTCCATTTTGTATCGGTATCCGTGTCGTCCTCCGGATTCGACTGAGATGCGTAGGGCTATGTCGGAGTTCCCCTTTCGCGTTGATATTTTGGTGCAGTTGCTAGAGTCGAGTCGGTCAACGACCTATTTTCCCCCTCGAAACACGCACATCTGCTACACGCTTTGTGAGGAAGTTGATCCTGTCCCTGGGTATCAACTCAGAATCGAATTTTTGTTCTTCTAGATCGTGAGCTGTGGGCAACCTGCCAGTGGGAAACAGTCGACTCGGAGACTTGGAAAGGCGCGTCGACTGGGATGAAGAAATGGTTTAGGTGCGGGGACGTTAGCTTGATCGGTCTTCGCTTGTGTCAACTTGAAGTGACGTTGACTACGATAAACATGCGAGGTAGTTCGAGGATATGTGGGGAGAGCGTACTGAGGGCATCGCGACGCAAGCCTGAGACAGGTCTGATATAAGTCGAACCGACTCGAACGCTGAAACCGAAGGTGTCGTGGCAGTAGAGTCAGACCATTTCTGATGTTGTTCGTCGTCGCCGTTGCGAATAATGATCCAGATGGCCAATGCTGCCAGTGGTTGTAGTTCACTGGGACGAGCCTTGGTAATAGAGAATCACTGACAGTGACACAGCTACCATGTCAGAGTCACCGTCGATCAACACGACCCCTGTTATCTGGCCCAAAACCAGATAGTCCATGATCAAAGCACGAGCCCTCCCGCGCCATCTAGCTAGCTCGTCCGTGACAGCCCGGGAAGCCTCCTCGCAGGTTCTCCGCACCGATTCAGTTCTCGAGAGGACTTGGACGATGATCGTGAGAGCGGTATTGTTTCAATTCTGTGTAGGCGACGATGATGCTACTTACCATACGGACTCGAGCGGCTACGATCATTTCGTCGTTGGCGCCAAGCAACCAGCTGGCCAGCGATGCGACTCGTAATCAATCTCCAAAGCTTCACGCTTCATTGAAGTCGGCTCAGGGCATTCTAGTTTACAACAAAAAAAGAAGACGTCGCACCACTCGTCATCTCCACTAAGCCAAACCCTGATTGGTGTGAAGCGGCAAAAAGACGGCGCACAACTTGCACCCATGCCCAACCCTATACCTCACGTGGCACACCTTTTGTCCCGGATTCTGCCGTCGCGGCAACTGGGGCAGATGACAGCGTTGGTAGCCTCGGAACTAGAGATACTATAAACCCCTGTCCTCAACTATCTGGCTTACGAATTAATAGACGAGTCGAGGTGGAGATGGTACTGTAGTGATAGGGTCCATGTCGACAATCCACCACCGACACCACCGACGAAACTGAAGATCAGAGGGCGCTTCAAGCGATTCTGGCTGGCGAAGACGAATCCGCGCCTGCCGTTGACATCATTCCCGTACTTCCACTCTCTAAATCACACAGGACGTTCAAGAGCCTCCCGATGTCGCCTCAAAAGACGATTATGAACGCTACCCCATATTTGCCTTTGGGACTGCTATGCTGCGCGGCATGGGCTGGACTGACGAGGCTATCGCCTCAAAGTCGGACAAGAGGAGGATAAACGGCTTGACGGAACTATACCTGCCACTGGCGCGCCCTGCACTCCTGGTATAGGAGCAAGGGAGCGGGAACTTGAAGACGACAGAAGCGAGGAGGAGCCAAAGGGCCTTGCCATGCATTATGTCGCCGCCGCCAGAAGGGAGGGCGGATCGAGCAGATCAGGTACGACGTCTAGAAGAAGCTTGTACTCGAAGCCGCGGAAGGAAAGGAAAAGTCGTGGTGCAGAGCAAAGGAGCGGGTATGATGGCTGGGAGCCGAGGAGAGGAGAACGGGATCGCGACCGCGATAACGAAAGCAAGCGGACGACAAGGGAATCGATGATAGGGATCACGAAAGGATGGATTATGGTGACAAAGGTGGGGGTTGGGGTAAGGGGTGAGATCAGCCTTGAGGGAATCACTGGCAACGAGATGGGTGGGAGGGCCAGGAACGTCGAGATAAAGATGATGGTGAAAGTTTTCGCCAGTTCTCAACTAAGCTGTAATGCTCATTCGTTATGTGGCTATGTGTTAGGAATTCGTCGGTTTGTAGGCAGGGCAAGCGTGCACCATACATAATCTCATACAATGCGTTTCTTGTGCAACGACACGAGTGATCTTATCTGTGTCAGTTCAATACATGTCATCCGGACAGGCTATTTTAGTTCTTGTGAGTGCATCGAGCATCCGAATCGTCCACCCTTGAATGTGGTGCTCAGAATACTCAACCCCCAGACAGTATCGGATCAAATTTATCGATGGGCTCCTTCAACAGATTGGGACTCGAACTCTTGCATGCCTTGGAGCCAGGCTCATTTGCAGCTCGACGTTCAACCATGGAAGGACGTGAAGCAGTCGTCATATGTAGTATGACATTCTTGTTCATCTCCGCTCTCTCTAGGCATCTGGTGACTCCAACTTTTTACGCTTCCATTACTCGCCTACGCAGAAGTAGGCTATGCCGCCCATCCTTCACAGTAGGTAGCCACTCCATACTGCGGATGTTACTGCAGTTCCCAAAGTTGAGGTAGACACCTCACCGCATCTTTGCATGCAACTTGAAGCTCTTGCTGAACGACGAGTGACAATCAACGGGTGTGCGGCTTCAGCCAGAAATTAAATAGCTGATCACCATGTACCTCGCAGATAAGCAGCTCCTGTTGGACTACTTGTTTCCCTGGACGAATTCTGAAAGAGAAGAAATACCTGGTTGGCAGTATATATAGTCTGTCCTGTCTTACCTTCCGAAAGACCAGTGATGTTGGTGAAGGCCCACACCATCATTTCTGACCCGACGACACCGCCTTTACAGCGAATCACACCTTTTTAACCAATTTTGCATAAAGGGACATGGGTTCATGGCTTCGTTGGATTCGTTGGCCAAATTCCCAGTAACGACTTTGATTCTTGAATGTAGTATTTCCTCACCATTGAAATATTGACCATAACAACCAGGTAAAGACTCATGCTACATCTCAACACAACAGGCGACTCTGATGTGGTATGTATGCGGTGTATGCCAATGATAGGACCGTCCGATGGTGAATCGGTGACGGTGCTTGTTCGGGAATGTCTACGAGTTAGCAAAGAGTCGGGGCGTTGCTACACCGTCGTTACTACGCCTGAGCAATCGTTGCTCGAAATGGGTTAGGGCTGCTAGCGGTTCCATTAGGAATGGGTATTTCGAATGATCAAGACGAATTATCGTCACCTCTAGTCGCAACCCCCGTCCGGGGGTCCATCTCTCCACCTTTCGTCCACTTTCATGCAATCAAACTTTCCCTTCCCGAGTCTCTCGTTCACCTCATTATGTCTCTCGCACAACCACCAGCTCAATGCTGCACGTCCGCTAACGTCCGGCGAATGATGCTTCATTTCCTCCCCCAAATGTGTGGCGCAATGAGAGCAAGGATATAGCGCCGGTAAAGAGTGTAACAGGTTCAACATATTGGCGCGTTGAAACGGTGTGGGTCGTTCGGGGTAATACGCGGCGGTTGTGTGCAAGAACGTCCAGGTTGCGTTGCCCAGTTGTTCGACGTCTGGAGGGCAGTTCGCAGCGCGTGTATTAGGGCCGGCGTCATTCTTGAACCCACTCCCGGATGCGAGGGCGGCCATCATCGCTGCTGTTGTTTTCTTCCCTGAGCCCGGCTGTGAAGATGACTGTCTAGGCTTCCAGTTCCGCCATGCGGTGCAAATTTTGCAAGGTTTCCCGTCTGGACCGATGACCATGCCCGGGGGCAACGACGGTTTTGAAGGAGTGTCGGACCCGGAACTTGCGGAACTCATTGTTACTTACGGACTTGTTCGCGGACGGATCGGAAGCTGGTTATATTTGCACGTGACCGCACATCAGTTCAGGGTCGATGTCATTGTCACTGTCTCTGACTCTCCGAGACGCTTTCATCACCTCGGACACGTCACTGGTGATCCCGAGGTGTCATCGAGTGCTGATACTAGATTCGCTTCGAGCCTATTTTGGAAATGGAAATGACGACTGCCACGTCCCAAAGACCAATCTATACCTCGCTTAGCATCTCTACAGTCATTACTCACCCGTCCGTGAGATGTCTTCAATGGTCGGACGATGGTCAGCTATGTCTTGTCACAAAGTCTGCCGTTCATATTCTGGTGCGCATCTCTAGTTCATGAACTAATTCAATTGTGTCAATCACATGCACAGACACCAGACCATGGAATCAACTTTAGCACACCTGCTGATATCAAGTCTCCCATCCACGATGAGCAAAGCGATCGGCCACTTGGATGGTACCGAACAATGATCGAAACTGCGCGAGCGCCGACCCGCTCCTGGCCTAGCATGAGCCAAGGTTGTTTTCTACCCTCTCGCCTCAGCCTCTCACTTATTTGCTTCCAGGTTGGGGTTCCTTGAGCCTAGGATCCCTTGATGTTTCCATCCGCGCTGTAACATGCTCCCCGAGTGGCTTGACGTCTCGCGGAAGGTAACGGCTCCCTTTTGTGTACCATTCATCTTCTTCATGTCAAAAGGTGCGTTATAGCGGTCTTGAATTCTAATATGGAGGTTTCTTTGTGGGTCGCTGGAAAAAACCATCTAAAAGGCGAATGGTCAAATGTAGGCTCAGTCTGTCTTGCGAGAACATCCGTCTAATCCTCACTAGATCCAAGACGTGACCGCGTACCTCTTAACCATTCCGCGACGGGAGCAGAGTGTTAACGAGACGTCGTGGATACTGGGGATTCAAGTTATGAGCAAGTCGTGGCGCTCGCGAAATTAGGCCCTTCTGACTGCTGTTTCTAGGTATCGCATGGTCCAGACAGCCGTGTTGGGGTATCTTCCCCGCTCCGTTAGTCGACGCGTCGATTCTGGCCCTTGGAACCCGAGCAGGGTCGGTGAAGCTGTTCAGGTACGCATACAGCCAGCTCCCCTTCTGTCACCTTAGCTTGCCTAGGTTTGAACACGGTAATAATTCAGAGGGGGCGGTTTCCCTCCTCGGAGAAGTGAAACTTTGCGAAAACTGGATAACAAGCATAGCCTGGTCACCCTGGAATCTATGCAATGACGGAGAATGTATATACTTTCGCACTCCCAGGGAACTACCGTTGACCTTGATGCTCTGCAGGCAGGTGCTCTCTGGCATGCTCTACGGGAGATGGAAGCGTTGTTCTCATAAATATTGCTCAGAAGCTTCAGTTACGAGGGGGCGATGGCTTTCTCACTACCTATGAATTAGACAGTGCTTTTGAACGGGCAACTGACGTTGTCTATTCTCCAAACAGAGGCGTTGTCACCGCTCTCGAATGGATCGCTGTGTCCGACAGAAGTGTAAGAATTTTATCTAATGCTAGATTGCTCGATAACCGTCTCTATCGTCTTCTAGCCGATTCTTGTATACTCTAGGCCCGGGGTAGTCTATCTATGGTCTCAGGCCTCGCCACCTACCAAATGGCATGGTAGCCGTGCGCTTTCCATCCAGACGCAAAAATTATCAATTGGTTCTTCCGCGTTTTCGCATGTCTCCGGCTTTTCCTACGTGACGGAAAGGGACGTGCTTCTTGTGGCACTCCTGGACGGGTCCCTTCATGCCATTCATAATATGTCATTGGAGCCATCCTGGGTTCCCACACCATCGGAAGGCCACCTCACATCAGAAGCTCTTTCACAGGCATCTCGTGTATTTTTTGCTCAGACGTCCACTACGGGTATTGCATACGCAGATGTGAACCGAATCAGTGGATTGGTTTGCTACGATTCGCATTCCACCTTAACTTGGATCTATGAGTGTGTTCCTTGTCTACCAAGTCGGGCCGTGACTGACTGCCCAATCAAGGTCATTAAGACCCTCCGATTTTAGCTACAAGCACGAAGCGCGGCACGAATGTATACTTCTCACTGCACCATTTTGGCTGCTCGATTCAGACACCATTTTGAGAGCGGCGCAAGAAACACTGGTCCGGTTTGATTGCGGTAATTACTCCCCCTGAAACCATTTTCGGATTATGCTAACTCCAGCGTCATATGCAGCAACCAGAAGCACGCCGCTGCACTGGCTCCGGCCGGTCCTCTTTCATCTATGCGGTACGGGGCGCTTCGCCGAGATATGTCCTCGGTTGTTGGAAGTACTGGATCACAGCTCGCAGGAGGAGTCGCCTGCGGTGGTCGTACCGCCGTCACCCCAGGCCCCAGGTGTAGAACTCCAGCACCGGCTTCGAGAGAGTTTAGCTACCCATCTATTCGGTTGGAATGGTCTCCTTTCTCTGCGGATGAGATTATCCATTGCAGATACGTGTTGGGTGAGTGGCGTTGCTACCATCGATCGCTCACCTAATCATGACCGGTACGGTTGCAGAGACTGTGCAAAGATGAGCAATTGCGTCTGAGCTGCGGTCAAGTTGCCTACCGTCAGCTGACTAGCATCTCCCACCGGGTTCTGCGCATCTTGGTCCGCCACTTCACAGCCATTGTGACAGCGTTGACGCGTAGGTGGCCTGGTCACACTCTGAAAGAAATGAGTTTCTCATTTTGCGTATGACGGCGCAGCCTCTGATGTTCCATTTGTTCTACGAGTGGTGGTGCAATCGCGGTTGGCAGGATCTCCAGCAGATCTATCTGGCGAGGCTGAGGCACTGTCGGACAGGGTGAATGCGGCGATTACGATCGATCCGTCGATAGCTGGTTTGCATGAACTCTGTCCTGCTTGCCACACCGAGGTCCCACTGGAGGACATCACACGTGCAGTGTGTCCAAGTGGCCATTATTGGGGTGAGTGATATATGCTACCTCGTGCACACAAGGTCGTCTTCCTCAACGCGTTCACAGCTCGTTGCTCAGTGACTTCTTTCATTTTATCAACTTCGATGGTCAGGACTTGTATAGGATGCAGCCGTAAAGCGCTTCTACCTGTGTCTCAAAGCTTGGCTGTGGATGAAAGTTGGCTGCCCACCGCCGGACGCAGTTGGGTCGTAAAGGAGCTTTTGGAAGCGGTCCAACGGTGCCTTTTTTGTGGCAACAGTTTCGTTAGCATCGTGTAAGGGGGTGAAGTTCACTCCGGGGCTCTAAGGGGGCGATACTGCTTTTCTCCGAACAATATTAAACCGATATGCATCGATCCACGTTTTTTCTTGTCCTTTTTATTTCTTTTGCAACCACGATAATTTATCGTTGAGTATATACTTGGGATCAATTAAAATCGTACGATAAAACGCGCGTAGTGGTGTCTCGGCGGGACCAAGGCCTATCGCTGTTGCGAGGGCTTAGCGGAGACGTCATCTCGCAGCTTTGCTCTCAGTCTCTGGAGTGCCTTGCCCAGCTGGTTCTCCCCCTTTCCGTCAGGCCCTACGCCCCAGAACGCATCCTTGTCAGAGTCCTGGTGACGGCCACCGAGAGTGAGTTCCGGCCTTGTCACCTGCGGCGCATAACAGATCGATCACTTACCTCGACCAGCTCAGCATCCCCCGTCGAGAGAAGTTCCCGCTTCAAGTGCTCGTTCTGCGTGAACTTGTGCCAGAGCACCAAATCCATCTGTGAAACAAGTGCATCAGGACCCACTCCGAACAGGAAAATGCCGATTGCATGCGTTTTCGAAGAGAAGAAGGTGTGGAGGAGGAGGAGACCCACCATGTCGATTCTGATGCGAAGCCAGTCGGGCCGGACCTCTGGATTGAATCTGTGGGTCTCATCGAAGACGACGCGCGGACGAGGGGAGCACGTCCGGATGTGCTCTGCCAACTCGGGGCGGTGATCGAGGAACTGGGGGGCGGTCAAAACGTAAGATCGTCTGTGCCTCATCGAGTGCCTCCACCCACCCCCTGTGGACAGACACGTTTGGACTGACATGGGATTTATATCGAGCCCATCCCCATCCGTCCAGAGGTTCGTCACGGCCTCACTGGGGCAGGTGGATCGTTTCTCTCACTCACCTTGAGTGACTGAAACAGGTGCTCGCTCGTCGGGTACCGCTTCCCCTTGTACTCGACCGGGTCAGGCGAGAAGTTGGTGAACCCATAGTACGGGTCGTGTGCATGGTAGAACAGAATGCGCTTGGGATGTTGAGGCTGTCCAACAGGCTGCTTCGAATGATCCTGCTTCTGCTTTGCCGACCGCCCCAGTGGCGAGGCAGAGTGCGGACGTGGGGGTGGTGGGGGCGGTGGGGATGACGACTTGGAGTTCGCGCCACTTCCCCTGACGACTTCTAACCGTGTCTGCACGACCCTGAGGCCGTCGTCATCTGACACACAGCCTCGATCGCTCGCTCCGTGTCCGAGGCCTCGCAGCGACTTCTTGACCGCGTCGATCTTGCTACGCGTCAGCGGCTCGTCAGACGTGACGCGCACCGTCTGGACGATGTCGATCGCGTACGTCTGACTGTGGCGCCGCTGCGAATCGTTCCCCGTGCCAGTGGCGGGCACTACCAAGGCGTTACTGCCGGATGATGGGCTCTGATCGGACGCACGTTGACCGCTCTGGGCGGCAGGCGCCGGCAGTCGTTTCTGTAACGTGGACGGCATGTTCTGTAGCAAAAATGATAACAATCTAATGTGGACGGGCGTTGCTTTCTGTTTCGAGTGAGTGTAGCGTGTAACGTGCCCAACGGACCGCCTGGTACTTTATAAGGACCTGCTGGACGACGACACGTCCATACAACATGGTCTCGCTCGCACCAACTCCACGTTGCAGTGGCACCGCGTACTACTCAACACGCGACGCGTCCAAGTCGTGTACGGTGCTCGTTGCCATTGACCTTGATGCACACGCCATGCGTCCAACGGCGGTGCGACCTCCACGTGGTAACACGCGGAGAGGGTATACATAGTTCGGGTACTGCCCTCCATAATGAACCCCCAAGCTCATCATGAGGTACCCAGCAAGGTCGATGCCCGCATCCAATCTTTGCCAAGTGAGTTCAATTTCCGTCCTTGACTGTCAATGCCACTCATTTCTCCGCCTACGAACGCCCCGAAATGGTTAGGTTTGTGGCATTAAACCCAAGTATGTCGACGCCACAGGCGTTACTCATTCGTATTGTGGCAAGAGTTGTGCACGGTCTGCCGTGAAGGCATCACGCACCAGCGCCCCGGACTGCACTATTCATGGGTGCAAGAAACCAGAAGACCCCTTGTTCCATGGATTTTGTTCCTCTGATCATGCAAAGTACCGTACCCTGATCACGAATCGGAGCAGTGTAAACTCAATATTGGTTCTAGATTGGCCGTTAGTTCCGGTCTTGTGCCGGGATGCATTCGATGCCATGCCCTGCCACAGTGCAATAAGCAAATGTGCAACGCTTGCGCCAAGCTGCCGCCGGATGAAATCCGCATGTGGAATATCAAACCCTCGGGCACTGTCTGGAGGGAATGTATGTCTGATGTTCTGCCCGATCGAGTTCATACTTATGGTCCTGATCAGTCGAGCGAGAGTGGAAAGCCAGTTGGAAGACTGGGGCAGCTGCGACGATCGACAAGCTGTTCGAGATATCATATCCATCTGATGTCGTCGGCCACAAGGACGTATTTCGGTAGGCGCGAACATCGACTTTCCGTTCCTGGTTGTTGAAAGTCAGCCCGCAGACAGAGTCTAGAATCCACTGGAGGTGCTCGGCTATTACGCACGTTTCACGCCTCCCAATGCATCTGCGACATGGGCACCAAGGGCACGGTGCTATGTGACTGGCACTCCTGCGGCATATGTAATATCGTAAAGTCCGGGTTTGAACGTGTCGCATTTGGGGCCCCTGGTAATAAAGGAAGGTCAGTTCATGGCGGTATCACCCAGTCGCACTTTGCCGTACTCAAAATCTGTCTGTCCCTTTCACTGGCAGACACGGAGATGGGATATATTCCTCTTCGGATCCCTCCGTGGCGGACCGTTTCGCCACCTCATGCCTAAGTTCACCCTATCGGGTTATGGTAGCTTGCGATGTTGTCGTACCGCAAAATCCGAACAAAAACAACTCGGTTTGTCACCTCACACTAGTTACTACGTTTTCTGATGGAATACATAGATTCTGATGGGAGACCGAGTCGTGGTGCGGGATTCAGGGACCATTACTCCGAGATTCATCGTCATGTACACGAAAGGTAGTTGATACGGTCTAGGCCTTGACTGCCGTGGGCCTGACCATCTACACGATGCAGTTATGTACAGAGTTAGAGCTGCCCCGTTCCGATATTCCTTGCCTATTTATTGTAAGCCTGTGCACAGTAGTAACCCATATGAAGGCACCACTTTGGGTAAACGAGTGGCAATTGCCTCGTTGTGCACTGCCAAGAGGCCATGCCACGATACTGGAAGCTATAGGACACTATCAAGGCGACAGCACGTCTGCGTAACTTCGGCACAAATCAAATAGATGGAGCTTCTCTGCCACTATCGCGGTAAAGAAGATACGGATAGAGCGGATGATTGGGAGATGCTGAGCGGCGAGCAAGGAAACTGCCGAGATGTCATGTCCCCTGACCGAATCCTTATCGTGAACCTGAAACGGATCGATACAGATGACATCGGAACACCAACAGAATCATAATCTGATTTCACGAGTGCTATGCTCCAGAGCTCCGGGTCGCGCCACCAACGTGGCAAACACGAGGCCGTTGAACTTCCGTACGTCGTGTGCTCCGTGGGCTTTATAAGCAATCACGGAGAACATCTACGTTGCGGCCATTGTTAGTTGGTCAGTGTAATTTACCATGGCTTCGACTCTGTGTGAGGTGCGCTCGAGTGTTCCCTCGCTCTATCGCCGTGAGGATCTAAGAGTATGCATCCGTTCAGAATTGCCGCAAGAGGCCGAAATTTGGCACCCACAGGTTTTGTGGCAAGACATGTGCCGCACAAGCAGCAGCCAAGACCGTGCCATCGAGGCAGTCGCAGCTCCAGGTCAAAGCAGGTCCAAGAAACCCACGTCGTCAGAAAGTCGCTCCTGTCCCGCCAAAAGCAGTCCAGCTATGTGCTGTGAGTGGAAACTCTCTCAACGTCGATCAATCGCGATCCGTCGCCACTCACCGTCGATGCGCGTCGATCCCTAGTACTGTGGTCAGAAGCCCAAGTTCAATAACTTTGACTATTGCGGCAAATCATGCGCCGCACTCGCTAGTACTACGCAGACCAAGCCACCAGTGACACAGGGAGCGCCAGCGACGAAGCAGAAGACGACGAGCCCACCGATGGCCCCCGCTCATACTGCTCGGGCCCTTGTACCCGCGAAACCCCACAAGGCACCCCGACCCAAGGTGCCTGCAGCTCAAGGTGACGATCATGATGGTATTTGTATGCGATTTAAAGTTGACCGCTATGGAATAATAGATGATTCTGCTGAGGAAGACGAAGAACCCGAAGACGAGGAAGAGGACGATGTGTCGACCGATCTAGATGCGTATCCATCGGACTCGGAATCCGAATCAGAGGATGTGCCGAGCGTGCTTGCACCTCAGCCAGGCATCAAAGGCACCACAAGAGGTGTTAAGCCTGGCGGCGGTGCACCGAGAATCCCTCCTGGCGTATGTGCGATAGCAGGGTGTGGCCAGCCATCCCACGTTGATAGGAATGGAGTGAAGACCGCGTACTGTTCAAAAAGGCACCGAGAGTGAGCACAAACTTCTGGCTCATTGTTCAATGACGCGAACCACTCACTGGCACGCGGTTCTATAGAGAAGCGGTTAAGCTGGGATTAGAAGCGGCTTGTATCATGTGCCAACGATACCCGCAAAGCACCTCAGACTATTTCTGCTCGCCAGCGTGCAAAAATCAATCCATGACGAAGACTTGAGGCTTGTGGTATATGTGCCACTGGCTACGATGGACTCTTTTCTGGCTAGTATATAATGCTTTACATTGAACACTTTTGTACGATATGAATATCGTCTGCCTCCAACTGGACCTTGCTTACGTCAACCACGAAAAAGTTTGTGTGACTCAATCGACTTGGCAAGTATTCTATGTAAATGGGTCGACTACGACGTTCGCGCACTCACAAAGCCAACCGCGACATCCACAGGGCCTCTCGCACCAGGGTACGTGTTCTCCTAGTATCACTTGTCAAAACGACCAACGCAAACACGAACGCACGGATCGTTGCCCAGGCCCGCACAAAGGATCTTGATCAGATACAGTTGATCGACCTTGATCCAAAAGTACGTCCGCCGTCTCCATCTCCATCTCCAGCGCCCTCCCCGCGCCCCCGCTGTGTGCTGCTGTGCACCGTATCAAGGCCCTCTTTTTCGCGGTCTCGGATCGTCAGAGACCGGGCGGTTTTTATTTTTCCTTTCGTCACTTGCCGATGGCGCATGGTCCGCCTCCGGTCGGTCGTGCCAGCATAGCTTATTCAACTCTCCCTTGACTCCTGGTATCCACCCCCACACATGCAACCCGCGCCGTTCTGACCTGCGTACTAGAACCGCGCTGCACTGGAGGCGCAGCCGCTCGATTTCGAAAAACCGGGCCTCGCTCAACATTACTGCGTCGAATGCGCCAAGTACGTCCTTGTCGTGTCCTTCGTTCCCTTTTATTGACGCTCGCTCTTTATTACCCGGCTCTTCCATTTGCTTCCCGTCCTTTCATTCCATGCTACATCAGGTATTACGAAACCGACACGGCGCTGCGCGCCCACTGGAAGAGCAAAGTCCACAAAAAGCGCTGTCGCGCGCTCAAGGAACCCGCATACACCATCGAGGAAGCTGAGCGCGCTGCTGGACTGGGCAGCGAGGGCAAACGACCCTCGACCACAACATCCAGCACGTGGGTGTCTACCACTGCCTCTGTGGCTGCCGCATAGTCATGCCATGTGTTCTTGTTGCATGGAATCGCTGTTGCTCGTACGATCTGCGTCGTACGACTCATGTATTGCTCGCTATGGTTGGGCTTCCATTACCACGAATATTACATTCCCGGGGAGGGTCATCAAGAACACGTTGGGTAAAGGGGATTGTAGAAGAGAGGATCCTGGTTCCAGTCCGGATGCGCGCAGGAGGCTGCGCTGAAAAGATGCAAGGAAAATCGTACATTGGTGACCGTCGTAAATTACAAGTAGTCGTGCATGCGCTACCATACATTAACTATTTCCATACCAGTACTAGACCCTGACAAGCATAGCCAGCTTGTCAACGTGAATAAGTTAAGAAGGAAAGACCCCCAATAAAACACGGATAGTCCCGACCTGTTCAGAGCGCTCGAGAACGAAAAAGTGAAAAAAAAAGGAGCGTGATGAAGTGATGGTCATCCCCCAGAGTGTACCGAGTAACTCGTTGCCCTGTCGCCTTCAGCCAGATACGACTCCTCGTCGTCTGACTGACCATCCAATTGGGGCGTTGTCGAGTAGACACGTATCGTGCCGTCGTGACTTCCCGTTGCCAGCATCATAGGATCGTCTGTTGCATGATTCCATGCGATGCACGTTAGATCTCCGACGCCGGGAGCGTTTTGAGGTCGTATGCAGTGCAGCAGAGCTGCCGTCTCACGATCCCATATGTGTACATCGCCGGCTGGAATGATCACGATCAGCAATCACGATACCGTGGAGCGTGAACGCAGAAAAGATACCAGCCTTTCCCAGCACAAAGAACGAATTGATCGTCTTTACCCCCGAAATGACATGGACCCGCAATGTCGACAGGACCCTTGAGAGCGAACGTGTGCTTCAAGCTTAGTCGAGATGTCTGTGCATACTCGGCGCGATCTCGGTCTCGTACAATTTCGAGCTTCCATAACTGAGGAGCAGCCTGAACGAAGTGGAGTTAGTGCGTGGGCCCATCAAGTCGAGGCGTACTTACTCTCTCAGGCGATATTAGTACAGCGTGCGTCTTCCTTGCCATGGCAATGTCACGGACATCGTTTGCAAATGGCATTTGACTTGGGAGAGATTGGACTCGAATGATGAACGCTTAAGTCGCATACACACACCTTTCTTTTAGTCTAGTGTGCATATTGTACACTACGAGATTACAGTATGAGTCATGAGCAACCCAAAACGTCATCGAGATACGTACCGATAATGCGCTTCTCCACTCTAGTATGACGGCTGGGCTGAGGCCCGCTAGGCAATGTTATGGACGGCCCAACGCCAATCAATCGGGAACAGTCCGGCGTTACGGCCACGTTGGTTAACCGGACTTGTCCGAGGTGGTAGGTGTCCAAAACTCTTCCGTGGAGATCCTGGGTACAATCAGGGATAATACGTTAACAGAACCGCACGCCCGCTAAAATGAGGCACGCACCAGTTTCACAACATCACTGCCCTCGACAGATAAGAAGGCTATTCATGATTGTCAATACTGGGCGAATCCTTCGAAGAGCAAGTGTTTTACCATCCCCAGTGGGAAGCCACAAGATGGATTGGACCGTATTTTGCCGATCTATCGTTTTCTTACACACTCCGTCCTATTTGATTTATCAGGTCCGTTTTTAATCAAGAGGTAAATGATCTGACCTCCGACCACACCTTGACCGCGCGTGTGAGTCGGGTGAGGAGCATTTTACCGTTTGGAGACCTCATTGGAAGGTTCAGTATAACGGAAATGTAAACAGAGAAAAAAGGACCCTACCAGGCGACTTGACCAATAAATCCCCGAACGTGCACGAGTATGCGGTGGGTAGTGAAGCTATGCTAAAGCGCTGAATCAGCCATGAGGCAGGAGCGTTCTATTAGGTAACTCACCCCAACGCGGAATATGACTGACGTCCGGTCCCAGCTGATAGCATTGTTAGACCGGTGTGAGCTGGTGCCACGTATCGCTTACCTTGAGGTTGCCAGGTATCGGCCATTGGGGGAGAACTGGAGGTGGCGGACGAGTGCCTGGTGAGCTGCCATCTCCTGTGAGGTACCCAATTCCTTCAACTTGTCGACGGCACTGGCCACCCGCACTCCTCTCAATGACATGCCAGGATCCGGAAGTCGAGCTGGAGACATAGCGGGCGCTGATCCTGGAGGTAGCGGAGTATCGAATGACGAATTTCTGCGTGGGGACATGGGTCGGGCAGTGGCCTGAAGCATAATTACAGAGCGGATCGCGTTCACGAATCGTTGTCGAGCATCAGAATGACGCATTTCGGTAGTCTCATCTGACGGTCCCTCTGTACTGGACGCCGGATTCTCGGTAAGGATCGAGCAAACTGAGCGGGCCGCCTCAAGATTAGGTATAAACGCAGCAGGCTCCTGCTGATACACGGGAACAGTTCGAGGAAAACGGGTAGTTGGGCGAGGTTGAGCGGGCTCGACGATTGGGAGTATTTCCTTCTGCTTGGGCTTGACAATCCAATTTGTGAGATATCTCAGATATCCACGTGCAGCGGCAAGACGTATACTGCACCAACGCAGCGTGATGCGACCGGTTCGTGCAATACGGGTGTTCGCCAAACGATTGGTCGTTTCCAAGATCACCTCCTCAAGCCACTTTTGACCTTTATGTTGAACGAATATCCATCGTTCCGACGCAAACCATGCAGAGACAGCAGCCAAACCGAATGATGTAACAGCCTATCATCAAAAGTAAGAAACTGAAGTGCGAATGGTCTAGGGGCTAGACTCGCCGTCAAAACAGTAATTATCGTCGAGGTTACGGTTCCCTGGTGAAGTCTAAGCGAAGGCATGACGACAGTGGTGTAAATCAGCGTACCTGTCCAGACGAATATGTGAAAAGCATGAGCCCGGCAGAGAAGCAGGCGACAGACATCACGAGGAAGACCAGCGGAGACCGCTTGATCCAGATGAGGACCCACCATGGAACCCTATGCCCAGGAGAGCGGCTCAATGATGTCGATGAGTCAAGTGGACAATACAGGAAGAGAAGAGGAACCTACTACATCGCCTGTTTCCAAGTCAGCCCAAGGAGACTGTTTACTGCAGCCGCGATACTGAACACCAGCGATGAAAACCAGAAAGCGTTCACCGAATCCGCCAAGACATTGCCGGTAGAACTATATGAGAACTGTAATGTTGTTGCTGTGACCGCCGAGAAGAAGGTCGCCACAGTGGACAGATTCAGTAGATTCGATGCAGCATGTTGCTGATGGAATCTGATTGTTGGGACACCTGTGTAGCATATCAGTGCACCGCTTTGACATGAAACCTCCACACTCACCGATCTCGATGAACATGGACAACGTCCCCGTAATGTTGTCTATGTGATCGCCGATCTCCGTAGTGAGGTCGTGTACATAGCGCTGCACGGCTGGTGAACGAAACTGGGCTAAACTTATGTCAACGTCGATGCGTAGAAAAATATATGATATGGCATCGCTGACATTTGTACTCAGTCAGACACGATGCCCAATACTAGACACAGTACGTCAAAGTTACATGAGTGAACGCCAGCAAACTTGACATACTTTTAAGTCACCCTCAAATCCCCGCATGGACTGGTTGACTGCTTCGTCGGTGAACTCTGGGAATTCGTTGAGGCAGTTGAGAAATGTCACGACGTCCTTGGCAAAACTGTCGAACTGGGCCGGAAGTGTATCAGGCTCCAGGTTGTCCTCCAAAATGAGCTTCACGACGGGTGCATGTTGACCACGCCAAGGGGCACGGCGCTGTCGGTGCATAAAGTTTGGATTGGGAAGAGCCTCTCGAGGTTGTCGTGAAATTTTGCGAGGGTACAGGTTCGCCGCGTTCTCTCGGAACAGAAATAAGATCTTTGTCAACCGTTCTCTCAGCTTGAACGCGGAAGAGAGAATCCCTACGGAGCTCCCCAACTGGCGGGCAGCGTTCGCAAAACCCCGGAGCTGGCGATGTGTGAGTGACAGAAGTCGGAGGCATAGGTGCCCCGTACCTCTTTATCGAGATTCTCTATGCGTCTGGAGGTGGGGGGGTTGGCGCGGCCGTTCGCCATCTCAATCAACTAGAAGAACGCACTTTTCGAACCTGAAGAACTGCTCTGCACCGGCATGCGATAGCTTCTCATCCAGGGAGGTCGCTGCAATGAACCCATCAGACACGTTGTCCGTCACCGACACACCGCGACTCACGTAAATCCTCCTCCTGTACCGGTGGAGCGTTGATCTCTGGCGGCCCATGAACACGCGAAGCAGGTTGGTAGCGATGAAGAGAACGCACCAGCTTCGAACGCGCCGTCATGGCTCAGCTCTGAGAGCATATCTATCAGGCTGAGGATCGTTTGCTTCCGTCTCAAAGGATCGTGGGACTCCATTCGAGCATACGAACTGTGGATATTGGGGATGTTCGGGCTTCCTTCAGCAAAGCCCCGAGCGACGTGAGGAGGACCTGTTGGGTTGGCCTGAGTTCCTCTAGAGCGAGAACGGGACCGGGGCATGTTTTTAACCGTACCTCGATTCATGGGAACCGCCTGATAAAGGAGTTGGGGAATGAGCTCGGGGCAATTCTGTAGGAGCGTAGAGAAGCTTAGACAAAGGATGGAGCTATAAAGTGGGAATTAAGGGAGGTGAGCGAAGAAGTCGTTCCGAGTTTGAAATGCAAACAGAGCTTCGAGTGTTCTGGCCATGCCCTCACGCAGTGGACAAAAACGCGAGATTCATTCCTCCGCTTTTTTTTCTCGTCCGGCACATGCATTGTGTTACGAAAGCAATCGGGACACTCAGCGAACTGAGCCAGCGCGTAATTGCCTTGAGGAAGGATGGCGAGATGGACGACCCTGAGATGAGGCCGAGTTTGGAAAGAACGCATGCACTCACGATAGTTAATTAAAATCTATCTCGGTCAAGGACGCTCCACGCCCGTCTGCGGAATACATAAAGACAAGCAATAGGGGGGATGGGGACCATGGCATTCTCGTTGACAGCGGGCGAAAATGGTGGCAACGTAAACGTGAAGTGACGGCCCGCGCATGGATCTGACGTGCTGATGCAACGTGTTGAGAAGCGCGTGAAATCTCGAGAGCGGTTATGATAGACTGACCCATCGGCCCTTCTTGCAATCCAAAAGAGCGAAAAATCGCGATTCATGGTCGTGATGGCCGGTCCGGAGACGACGGGACCTGGTGAGACGATGAAGGGACGAGAAATGTGACGGAGGACGAGGTGAGAGCAGAAGATAAGAGGGTATAGTAAGGTTTGGTGGGTAAGTTGATCATGCTGACGAGACCACGCTTATCCAAAGATATGGTCTGACTGATGGGGAGGAGAGGACGTGACGGACTTGGAGCAGTGCAGGCAGGACTTCTCAGACCGCAGTCGGCAAGAGACCTCTCCTCGTGGATTGGAATGATAACGGAGCCAAGGAAGGTGAACAGGACTCGTATTAGCAGGGGCTGCCACGGTGATGTCCCATGGCCAGGGCCCGTCGTCGTAAAAATGAAATGAACGCTCATTGCGGGCTAGGACGGTCCACCGCAACGTGGTCTTTGCGGTGTAAACCTAACCTAAAGTTATAGTTCGACTAGGATGATTGGTAGTACCGTACTACATAACCAACAAGTAGTAAGCTTCGATTAAGGCAGACCGTGGTTGAACGTGAATTATGCGCGTCCTATCTTGGAACATTGTGGGTCTTCGCTATTTCCCCGTCGTCGTGCTTACAACCGCGGTCTTGCGCAGAACGGCATCAGGACCCTTCCCCAGTATCATCCGTGAGTCCGTGCCCCGCTCATATTCTCGCTTACAATCACCCAAATCGTCTCCAGATGGAACACATTCAAGTCCTTCCACGAGATCCTTCTTCACCTCCAAGCAGACATAATATGCTTCCAAGGTGTGTCCTTAAATTCTCTTTTTCATCTCCCTGCCAGCTCACACTCCTCCTTCATCCTAGAAATGAAGTCTTCGCGCGCAGCTCTCGACAGAAACCTCGCCCTGCCCGACCCATTTCACGCCTTTTTCTCCTTTCCCGCTAGCAAAGGTGGTTATAGTGGCGTTGCCGTATACACAGACTCCCGGACAGTCACGCCGCTCAAAGCAGAAGAGGGTCTCTCAGGGACCGTACAACCTAAAGTGCCGCTTACTACGGACGAACGCATATCACGTTCATATCCCTACGCTCACGAAATGGAATTGATGCCGGACGACCACGATAACACGCCTTCTGATCTCGTTGCGTTAGATGCGGAAGGCCGAGCCCTCGTGCTCGATTTTGGCCTTTTCGTCCTTATCAACGTCTATTGCCCTAACGAAACTTCTGATGCCCGTCTCCCATTCAAGATGAACTATCACTTTATGCTCCAAGAACGCGTCAATAAACTCGTCGGAGAAGGACGGGAGGTTATCATAGTCGGTGACATAAACATCTGCGCAACTCCACTCGACCACTGCGACGGCCATCTCGCCAGCAACGCGGCAACTTTTCATGACCACCCCGCGCGAGCCTGGTTCCACAACTGGCTTACTTCAAACGGATGCATGTCCGATGTGGTGCGATCATTTTGGCCAAGCAGAAAAGGAATGTACACATGTAAGACGCGCGTTTTTCCTCTCTCTCCATACGCTTCTTCTTCTTATCAATATCCTTTTTCTGATGTGACTTCTTTCCACGACGATACGCACAGGCTGGAACACCAAGATATCTGCCCGCGAGACAAACTATGGCACTCGCGTAGATTACATCCTCGCCACACAGGGCATCCTTCCCTGGATCAAACATGGCGACATCCAGCCTTCGGTCAAGGGCTCTGACCACTGTCCCATATACATCGATCTTCACGACGAGATCACCACCTCCAGTGGCGAAACGCTGTCTCTCCGTCAACTAATGCCCACAAACAGGACTCTAGCCGATCCCCCTCGGCTCGCGGCGCGACGCTGGGACGAATTCTCCGGCAAGCAGACGTTACTGTCCTCGTTTTTCGCAAAGGGGGCGAAGGTGACAGCACCACTTATCATAAGCGAGACAACGCACAATTCGCGACTGCCGGGATCGCCCTCTCCGTGCTCGTCGCAGGTGCCGGCTATCTTATCCACTGACAATGCGCCTCAGTTCCCCGATGCTGTGCCGCCGGGCCTCGTTCAGGTCCAGGACCCAGACGTCAACGTTATCAATACATCAGCGTCTCTTCCATTCTTGGCGACCTCGACCGAGAGCGGACAACCTCCTCAATCACCAGTACCCACGCCTTCACCCTCGGAGTGTGGTGGCGACCCCGAAGAAAAACGCATTGCACCCCTGAAACGCAGGTCGACGGATCCGCCAACCGTGGTCGCGTCAAAACAGACTAAGAAGCAAAGGGCGGAGAGAGGCAAGGGTCCGAGCATGGACGTTCGATCCGCATCTGGACAACGCACCCTCGCCGCGTTCTTTGCTTCCTCGACCTCCCAGTTCCAGTTACCCTCCCAATTGTCACCTCAGATCCGGTCTGATAGGCTGCCTGCATCGGCATCGCAGGCGGAATGGAATGTGTCTAGAGATCCTCCCGTGCTCTCCTCGGACGGCGATCATGCCACAGACTGTCTCGAGGCGGATTATCAGCTCGCACTCCACCTTGCCTCACAAGAAGCCGGCCCGCTCCCACTGACGTCTGCCGCGGGAAATGGATCGTCGTCCAACAGCAAAGCTGCCTGGTCCCAGCTCATGGCACCCATCCAGCCCCCGAATTGTATCATCCACGGCGAGCCGGCAAAGGAATACACGGTGAATAAACCGGGACCGAATAAGGGCAAAACGTTCTTCATCTGTTCTCGGTACGTTACCCGCCTCCTCGGGAATTCAGTTTCGTTATCGTCTAACGCTGAATTTGATTTGCATCCGGATCTAATTGTTTCGGCTCTGGTCACCTAAACGACGCCAACCACGCAGCCCAGTAGGACCTGGCTATGACAAGGGCAAAGGGGAGCGGGCTCGTGAGGAGGTGGACCATACATATCGCTGCAAATTCTTCAAGTGGTCTGCCGACGTCAGGCGGGAAGCCCAAAGGAAAATTGGGAGTACCCAAGTGTCCAGCCAACCATGACGTTTTTGATCGCGCCTTTGTCACCATCGCGGCAGGCTTTGCACCACACACCAACCACGTATCCATGTATTCCTGTAATATAATACATTTGTAGACACGCACTTTTCCCGAGCCTGAGCTTTTGGTCACCAGATGGCGTGATTGCGAGTATGTAAGGCGCAACCCTCCAGCACGAGGACAGATAGTAATCAATCGATGCTATATGTAACCCACCGAGTAACATGGCTGTGGTTGTTTCAGTTCGCACCGCGGACTTGCTTCTTGGCTGGGCCAACGGTGGTATTGTTGACCTACACATTGGTGCGTAATGAGGAGTGGACCAGGTCAGCGTGGAGCAATTCATTCTCACCTTTGTCGCGAACCGGAGTGATGTCAATGATTCGTTCAGGTGTGCGGCGAGTGGAGAGAGGTTCAAAATCATCTTTGCAAGACGCCGGTCATGAATAACACAGCATTGGGCACCAACGCCAAAAGCAAACAGTGGACATACCAGCGTTTTTGAGTGCCCGCTCAATGAATGTTGCAAAAGGTAAGTGAGCTACCCAGGGCAAGGAAGGAGGGCACAGTAGCACAGGTTAGCGAAGATCCCCACACGATCACCAATCAAATAAGAGAGGAAGTCCCGGGAAAGTACGCATGGATGATCGACCCACCTTCGAATTCCTGTACGGTATGTGTTTGTCCCCTTTGTCCCCCTTCTCACCCAACGCGGCGATGACGTCTCCCAGGGCACTCAAGCTGCGGTTGATGTTCTGCGTCTCCTTCAGACGTTCCTTGTGCCCTGCAGCGCCGCTTGAGTTTAAACGTTCACTGCCTGCCAGATCGACGAGGTTGATGCTCCCCTCACACCGTTCCCCAGTGTGTTCATTGCATCCAGAAATTCGAAGAGTAAAGACCGAATGCGACCGCGACGAACGTTCGTTCATAAGCGTCGCCGCCACGGTTCGTCGTGAATTTGCTAGTCGTAGAAGTGCCGAGACTTCACGGGGAGTACGTAGAGGCATCACATTGACGTCAGTCACTCGCGTACTCGCACTTGTTGCGGTCTTCTCATGCTTTATCTCGTGTTTCTTTTTATCGAATTCACCTTTCCCTAGCAAGTCATTGATTGTTTCGTTATACTAGGGTACTTTCCGGTCAGTGACGAACGTGGCAGGGATGAAAATTGGGACAAACTCACAATTTCCAGGAATTGCCCCTCCATGCTGTACTCCCATCCTTTGTGCTTCAGTATGTCTGCGGCTCTGAATACTTCGTCAACAGCACGGGGTATCATTCCCATTGTAGATTCGGTCTGCATGAACATATTTAAAGGCAGTGGCGACGTGTGGCTTATGAAGAACTTACGGAGCCACCCTCCATGGTAAAAGACTTGCCAGAACCTGTCTGGCCATATGCAAAAATACACACATTGAATCCATCGACGCAACTTTGTGCAAGGAGTGAGATCTCCTCAAAGACTTCGCTTTGGGTAGACTCAGGTTCGAACACCTACCAAACTGTGAGTGGTAATCGTGGAGAAGATAGCAAGTACTTACACGGTCGAATGAGAAGGAGTAAACGTCCTTGCGCTCTTGACCCATTGCGCTCGAGCTTGAAGACGTGAGGACAATTTCCTTGTGTTCTCTCCTGTCAGGAAACGCGATCCTTGCCACAAGAGCCTTCGCACGATCCTCTGGACTTGTGATGCCATTTGAACGCGTTCCACCCGCGGGTGAAGAAACAAGCTCGTGAGGGAGGACGGGCCGGACACGACAAAAGACGCGAATGTTTCCCTTGAGCTCCTGTACCATATTATGTAGCTTCCGACGGACCATCTCTGCCTCCCTCGCTTCCTGTTCAAGGAAAGCGATCCGCCTAAGAGCAGACTGGTGGTCTAGATCCTGTTGTGAGGCTGTCGATGTTACAGCATCGAGTTGTGCTTGTAACGCGTCCCTTTCAGTCTGGAGTGTGTTCATCTGCGCATTGAGTGTAACCTGCGCCTCTGACTGATTGGAAACCACGGATTTGAGCGACGCAACGCGCGCGCTCTCTCTATCGAAGCCCCCTTTTGCGATCCTGAGGTCCTCAGAGAGCTGCCTTATCTCGTCTGCCCGTTTCTGGAGCTGCATCTCAAAGTCCAATATTTCCTTCGCATGCTTGAGGCGAAGCTTCTCGAGTTCTTCGGTAGAATCGACGATCTGACGGCGCTTGTCCAGCTCTGCCTCTCTGGATGAAGCAAGCTCACGGGATAAGGCATGGTGGTCAGCTTGTATCTCTGCGACTTTGGCGCGTTCAGCATCCATTTTCTGGGCAATATAGGCGGCATTGGTGGTCTGGGCATTCCCGAGGAACGTGACTTGGTTCTGCAGGTCTCGGAGCGTGTCCATGGTACGCATGGATCCAGAGGGGGCACGTCCGGACCTAGCAGCCGCGGCAGATGGCTTTGGAGGCGCGCTCGTTGCACGGGTTGTGCGACGCGGCGCGGTAAACTTGGGAGGGTCAGGCCTGGTGAGTCTGGGGAGTGGTCTCGGTTTGTTTCGTGGTTGAGGATGAGAGCTTGCATTCGTGCCGATAGCGGGAAGTTTCCTGGGCTGGTCGAACTCGTCGTCGTCTTCGATTGGCGGTAGTTTTCGTTTGTTCATTCTCGCGGGCGAAGCGACACTTGGTAGCCAAACTCAAACTTACATCGACGAAACTACTCGACGCGTCAGATCACGTGATCGTCTACTTGTGTAAGTTTGGACCCTTGAGCTTGAAATTGCAAGCCTCAATGTTGACCTGTTACAGGCCCACATCGCGCTTTTTGTCGCAGTCTCGCACAGCGCAGGCAAGAGCGTACGCATCTGTATCTGGTTTCAAGCGCAAGGATGGTGCCCGTGATGGTGAAGCAGCCCCGGACGGCCATGGCGAGCAGCCCACAGCCAGGCGGAGGAGGGACACGGTATGACCCTGGTTCCACTGCTCTAGCATCCTACTGACGTCCATTTCGTAGGCTTTCCTTCCGATGCCAACTTCCCAGTTGACTCACCCTCTTTTTCAACCAAACCAACTCAGCCGGCTCACTCTTCAACCTTTCCACCCGGTAAGAAGACCACTAGTTTTTCTTGAACTTTAATCTCATCATTCAACCGTATTCCGGTACACTGTCGGTGCTGTTTGCTCTGCTAGGAAATCATCACGCCTGCAGTTATCTCTCAGGCACTCAAATTCCCCCACAATGACAAGGATCCCTTCCGAATATTTGGTCTTCCCCGGAATCTACTTGTCGAAGTAAGTTACCGTCTCAGACACGTTGGTGGTTTGTAAATACTCATTTCTCACACTTAGTTCCGAATTCTTTCGTCACCATGCTCTGTCGTGCGCGACGTCACTGTAAATGTCGTAAATAGACTTGATACCGCCAGTCAGGTCTCAAGCGTCGACCATCGGCTCGTCTTCAGTACGTCAAAAAGTTGTTTGCTTTAATCGTATTTGACGGTCTCAGCCGGCGCCACGGGGTGCGGGAAGAGTGTCTTGTTGCTTCAGGCCTTGCAGTACTGCCATACGCGAGATTGGATCGTTTTCTATTTCCCCCGAGGTCTGCCTATCTTATGAAATAAGATCACTCTCTTTTTCACATTCTATTGCAGCTATAAACCTCGTGAACTCCACGACGACGTACGCTTACGACCCCCGTACACGCTTATACCAGCAAGCCACCTTCGCGTTTCAAACTCTTCAGCGCTTCTTGACCGTAAACAATTACCGAGTAGAACAGCTGAAAACGACAGTGGACGTTGAGCTAGAACGCAGAGCAACGGTCCCCGCAGGAACGTCACTTGCCGACCTTGTGAGAACGGGTATTAAGGAACGAGCATTGGCACCAACCATCCTGATGGCTTTGATGGAAGAGCTGCAGAAACAAACAGAGTAAGTCTCCAGATCCATGCATATCCGGTTCGTATTCACACTTATTACAGGTTCCCTGTCTTGTTGGCCATCGACGATTTCCAGGCGATTTACTGCAAGACCAAGTACCGAGACCCTCACTTCTCCACCATTAAGCCATACCATCTGTCAGTTCCACGTCTCCTACTTGAATTTGCAAGTGGAAAACGGCAATTCGTATGTATTCCCGCTTATCTTGCTCCTAGTGTGGCATCGTTGACCTCCAGATAGGCGCGTGGTGCCGTTCTCGGGGCTCTCTCTACAACAAACGTCGAGTTTCAGCTCCCCTTGGAACTCGCCGAGTCGCTCGGTATCCCTCCCGTTTCGTACGGCGGACCTTACACAAGGCGATCCTCCACGCTGCAAGACTACACCAAGGGTCTGGAACGCGTGGCTGTGCCCGATGCTCTGACAGTCCAAGAGGCGATGGAAGTCTTTGATCTGTGGAGTAAAGACAATGCGATTCCTTCCAGTACGTTCTCATCCTCTGCGAGTAGATGAAGGAAGTTTGAGGGGCTGACATTTTATGTATCATAGTACCCACCGACGAGCTTTTCTTGTCGAAATACAGCGAATCGTGTGGAAATGCGAGGAATTTTGTGTGGAAAGGACTCTTGGCGTCGCTGTCTACATGACCGCAGGCCATTGGTTGGGATTTGACCCGTTGGGTGTTCGGGTGATAATAGCAATTGATGTACCTCTATCATGTGCCACCCTTCACTACTTGGTCTGCGAGGGCTGATTTCGCCGATTCTGACAGGAAAATCGCCCAAGGACCGATCATGAGTTGGTTTAGCAATCTCCTTGGTCAAAGGCCTGACCTTCTAAGTCGTATATTGGATCTCATCAGCGATATCGATAGTCATAGCCTGCCTAGAGGTTAGCTTAGGTGACTAACCGGTGGTGTTCCAGCCGGCGCAAACTCGCCAGTCCGTGCTCCTACGTTTTTCAAGAAGTCAACCTCATCCAAGAGTACGCGGACGGTCTACAAGACTAAAATCCTTTGGTCTTCGTGACTCCTGCTGCTCCTGCACGAGCACTGTATATCTCGGCCGCTTAAGGACTAGATACCGTCGTGCTGGTCTCACAATCTTTCCCCTCCAGTTGCTCCATTGGCGCAACTAGTCGGGAGGACGACGAAAGCCAAGCGAACGAGATGGTCAAACCAAGGTCAGTACCCAAGTTACCGGTATAGAAATCAGTGGGCTATGTAGCAGAGTGTTTGCATGCGTTTATGGTGGATCTGGGGCTGACACCGTTGGTCAGATGTGTGCCTACCGCCAGCGTGGAGTAATCGCGCCCGGTACCAGCAAAACGGTCAAAGAAGACCAGGGCTAGAGTGAAGTACAAATGGCCCGACTGAGGTTATTCGGTAGCAGCGGCCCATACGCGCACGAACCTTCCTAGTTGTTAGCAGCTGTGCAACGCTCGTCGTAGTAATTCTGCAAGATGTGACTGGACCGTGACCACCGAAGATTGTTGGAACAATCGACCGACGATAAAGTACGCTGATACCCTATCAAGCAAAGGCACTCGTATTAAGACAGATCACGGCGAGAATATTCGAGGTGCTGGCTGTGTAATAGTGCGCCACGTCACGGTAGAATGCTTGCGTTAACGGTTGCTGGATCGCAATGGTAGTGCATTTTACATCTCGTATGCGTGGGATGAATGGAGCCCAGCTGCGAGACAGGACAAGCTGTGGCCCATACAGGAACTGTACAACGAGTCAACGATGTGATATTAGATGACTCGGAATGATTACGTCTGCGCGCGAGCAAACAGCTGGCGTCAAAAGAGACGCGTAAATGTCTGTGATCCAACATTGGTTGTTCACCTGGTAAGCGACAGATCTTGTTGGCCCATCAGAAGATTTCGGCGTTGCCCGTTAGGTCCAATGCTGGAAATTGAGTACCTACTAGTACACAGGAGCACGGCGGGGATTACCGAGTTTGGTATAGGACGCGGAGGTCAAAATATTGAAGAACACCTGCGAGTCGTTATATATGTCACTAAACAACTTGTTGTTCGGCTTCTGTTCGTCACCATCATGGCTGTGAGGACCCCTTTGAGCTCTCGTCCTTTGGACCTGCTTTACTTCGTATTTTTTCTGGTAAGTTCGGAGGTGTAGTCCCACCTCGATTATTGGCAAACCCTTCTTTGTAGATGCACTTGCCCGCGTCCTTCTTGATCGACGGCCAGGCATTATACCCTTCAGGCGTTGTTCCCAGCTTCATCAGTCAACTCCCAAAAATGTATACCCAACTCTCTGCAGACCCGTTGATTAGTGGTGCTATGGGTTATGTCGGTGAAAGCAGCAACTTTGTATGGTTCAAGACCGTTCTCTACGTCGAGATGTGAGCATCACACCTCTTTAGCATCTTCTTACATCGGTTGGTAATCTTGTTGCCCGCGTCGTAGGTTCTTCCAAGTACCCGTGTTCGTTCTTGGCATGATAGGACTTTGGAAAGGTATGTATCCCTAGATTCAGACTCCTAGCGTCAAGCCTTGTTTAAATATCTCGTAGACCGTCGCTCCGTTTACCTCTTGTTGGTCCTCTACGGTGCCTCCGCGGCGACGACTACTCTACCTTCTGTTATTGTTTTACTCGCCACACCGACGACGACCGTACAAACCATTGCTGCAGGCATTCAATCTGTTACACCGTCCCAACGTCTCCTGTTGCTGTCGAGTTACCTGCCCTTCTTCCTGCTCCCCTTTTGTATGGCCGTGGACATGACTAGGAGAGTATCCAAGCTTGTACAAGCCGGTTTAGCAGTAACGGAAGGGAAAAAATCCCAGTAGTCGATGGGCCATTATGTCACAAATTCTCGTACTGCACTTATGGACCGTTATGGACTGCAATGCTCATTCGGTTCGCAACGTTCACAGCGTCTTGACACGATCACATTCAACCTGGGAAGGCCGAAGACGACTTTATCCACACGGCTCCAACCCCGCGACCTGTTTCTGTTCGGGGACAGGGTCGCTTGGCGGACATGTATATTCGGTCCCGCACCGACTTTTTCGAGCGAAATGCAAGTGGCGTGGCAGGGCTCTTCAAAACCTTTGTGGTCGATACGGTTCGCCTCACTGCGGAATGCATAAAACTATCATCACTCGGAGTCGGTCACACAGAAAACCCAGTGTTGGAGGGGGCTCGCCGCCCTTACACGAGCCAGGATTGAACACTGTCCTCCGTTGGATCACGAACTTCTCAAGTTCTCATGCGTATTGTCGAGTGCAATCATAATTAATGAGCCGGATAAAGGGTTCAATATTCAATTCCCGTCAAACCCGTTGGCATCAGTTTGTACATAATTCATGTGTCAAACAACTATTGTCCCCGCTGATAGTCATACACTAGACCGTCGATGACTTTTGGCATGCCGACAGGTTTAGCTCCGTACTGTATGTCGTATATGCTCGGAAGGGAACCGAGGTTGTTTCAGTTGCCTGGTTTAGGGTCCACGAACACTGCTAAAACTTTCGTCGTTCCGTTTCTCAGCGTTTGGGTTCCATATCATTTTCGAGCGCATCGAGCTATTTCCTTTCCAACGTGACTTATCTGTGGGGTGCGTAGTGCCGATTTTCGTGCGCTATGTTCCTCCTGTGGTAAGTAGTTGGAGTTCGCTGCCAGCATAGAGGATCTCTAGTCAGGGTCTAACTCAAAGCAGTGACGAAATCTTCAGTATCTTCGGACACCTGTGGCGTATCAAGAAGACGTTGACTGTTGATTTTACCATAGTACCAAGGAACGCTGCAAAGGTGCCTTTGGGCTTACTCATAGTGCCCCTTCGAATCGGCGGTACTAGTTCGATGCACCGGGAGGCGAGCATGGTAACTTTTGCCAACCTCCGATCTCAAGTTTGGTTGTTCAACACTCAATAACCAGACACTGCCATTTTTTCCAGAGCGCATTATGTCTTTGGACCTATAATCCACTCTCGAGCTTCTGATGCAGCGCAACTATATACCCAGCAGGACCAGCAATCCATACCACAATCATATGCGATGGCAGTGACTGTTACAACTGCGGGTCCACGAAGTCTGATGGCGAATCAGGAGGTATGTGATATCATTCGCAGGCCATGCCCAGTGATTTTGTTATACTGCATCACAGGCCATACATTTTCGAGAGGGGTATTCTGCTTGTGCTTCCCCCTTATGTCTCGTGTCTGACAACTCTCAAAGATACATAGATAACGACGGGACCAACCACCATTGTCCACATGCTACATTCCTGACTGACCAACAGAACAGATCTTGGATGTGGGTCTTTACACTATGTGTTTTGGTATGTGCTAAACTCGAAATCCCATTGCATATTTGAACTAATCGTCACAGTAGGTCCGTTATCTCGGCCTCTATTGGTCTATGTGTGTCTTGTCAATAATGGCACGCAAATCGTATAATGTTGCTAACCACAAGTGTGTTCTCAAGCATTTATCTACTTAGTGTGTTTGCAGTTTGAAACTGTTGTGACCAAACCAGCTGATCACATCGGTCATACTCCAAACTGACATATCTTTTCACATGGTTCATAAGTTTTTGCGATTAATGGTACTCACCCAGCATCCATTGAATGTCGTGCTATCTGTCTACTGGGTCGAGCAGCTGGAATTTCGAGTCAGCCCTCAGCCTTCGAAATTCAAGGCTAGATAGAGAGGATCATGTCATTCAATTTCTTATTAGTCGGATCCTGCTTGGTATCACAACGTAAGCCCACTGGCATACAGTCACGTGTACCGCCGTATATCTACCGCCGATCCTCGTAGAGATACAGTAGTAGCCCTTTGTCCCGTACCTCGTAGTTCCCCGTACAGAGCGTGGTCCTATTCTTTCGTGTCCGCCGTTCTCAGTGTTTCCGCCGTTGGCCACGGTCGGCTTCCACACGACCGTGTATATCAGGATGCACGGGTCCGAAGTTGACTTGGAACCGAACGAGTGGGCAATGGGTTCAGGATCTGGACTCTGGAAAAGTTCGAGCTAGTAAATAGGCATACAGCAAGTGCGCAAAATCCAAAGCAGAGTGCTCTGACATTCACTACGTGGACTTTGAGAGATGGGCCGAGCCAAGGGTCGAGCCTTAGGTAATTCAAACATCTAGGCCTCAGGGGTTATCGAAAGACGAATTAGGGATGGGAGGACTCGTCTCTACATACCATGCAAGCTAATCCGACATGGACCACATCCGACGACGACGAAGCCGACCCGTACATGGAGGTAACCCGCCGAAAATAGAATCGTCTGAACGCTGACGAGGTGTTACTCCAGAAGAATCCCCGTCGTGCCAAACGCCGAAAAACCGATAACGGGAGAGCCGCTGCGGCCAGACAGCGCGTCACTCGCGCATCGACGACAGTTTCTTCGATTCTTGGCCTATTCCAACACCTTCCGGTTAGTGGTGTCCCGCCGAAAGCTGGAAATGACGATGGAGATGGGAATGAGAACGAGAACCTGGACCGGAGCGAGAAAATTCATGACGAGTTCGAATCAACGATGAAGGGATTGCTCCGAGAGTACCTCGAGGCGAGACACGTTTTGTGGGCCAAGTCGTCTGATACGACGCTTCCCGTACGTCTGCCGCGCTTGCCTCATGACACTCTGCTCCTTCGTCTTTCATGTGTGTTTGCATTTGGCGTATTCCGAAATCTGATCATGTGGCATCATAACACAGGATGATGACAAGGCCGGATGCGGGGGCGAACTCGTCCGTCCACTCTCCCGTTTCGAGGTAGACAGGATCGTGGCGCTGGTGAAACAGTGTCTGGCAGGTCGTGTGGTGTCTCCTTCTGAGCGGATCGCACTGCGCAAGTTGCAATTGCAGCAGGTATGTTTGGTTTTGGCGTGAAACATGGGTTGATACTGATTTTTGTTCACATAATTCTTCTTTCGTCGGAAAGGAGCGGCGGAGAGCAGGTATCAGAGCGTCACCTTCACCTGATATCGTTATGCCTGCAGCACTGACCCCGCTTGACGTTTCACCGTCTATGTCTATCCCACAAGCGGTGTTTGATGCTCTGCGGGCGATTCAGACCACCCGACACGAAAATTCGTTCGCAGCTCGTATATATGGACACAAGCCACAGGTGACACCCGGATTGATCGCAGTAAACTGGGAATCGCATGTACCCTGGACACTGCTGATGGATGATATACATGCCCACTACTCTCTCGCCCAGTCGGTCCACGTATTTATCCGCGTCTTACCACTGCTTACTCAACCATTCTTCAGCCCTGAGAGGGAGCAATCCGAGAGGCAAAGCATACCCATCACCTACGTCTCACTCCGGCCATCTCATCTGTGCCAAGTACACGACCTATTGGCACGGGTATTTTGGGAGGGCATCGACGGTCAGGTTCTTTGGCTCCTCTGGATCCGATCGCTGATCATACCTGGATGCTAGTTAGCGATGCATTGCACTATGCTCCGGAGCGATGTACGGTGATTGCCATGTACGGTCATCTCGTCGTTGGTGCTGCACTCCTGAGTTCACCACAAGAAACGTATATAACTTACCTGGCTGTCAAAGCAGGCTGGGAGAATGTACAGATAGCAACGTATGTTTCTATCTTATTTCCCGGTGAGGAATTTAGAGTCACACTGTTTCTGATAGTACGATGTTGTATCACCTCATTGCGCTTCATCCCCATCGGGACATCACCCTTCATGTTTCTGCCAATAACCCCGCGATGGTGAGTTTGTTTACAGTATTCTTTCACATGATCGATCATTTCCCGAATCGGTTAGCTATTGTACAACCGATTTGGATTCAAGGCGGAAGAATTTATTGCGGGATTTTACGAGGCATATTTAGATACGCAATCGAGGGCCTCTAAGAATGCGTTTCGGTTACGCCTTCGTCGATGACTGTGGATTACAGGGTTCTCATATGGTGCTCCAGATCGGGTTTGGTGCAGATCTAGACGAGACATTTCGTCTCCGAGGTACCACCCGCAGCTTAGCCAAAATCCAGGAGCTCCTAAATGAAATGAAAATTTGGGTGTTGGCCTGCAACGAAACACCACATGCTCGGGTTCCATTAGAACTTAGTGGCAGTTTGGGAACTCCTATCTTGAACTACAAAGACCACGTTTTGGTAGCTATCCCGCTCATTGTCCAGGTCTGCAGAGCACTGCGACAAGTTGAATGTTAGATGTTCGTGAATCCAAAAAGTCTGGGAGTTGAGCTTTCATTCCGGGACTCCGGGTTGTCTGAGACTCCGAGTGTCCGGTGTAGGGTGTTGCTGGAAAGGCGATATCTTCGCACGGGTAGTATGTTGCAAGTGCTGGTTGTCATTGTGAATGGGTTCACAACGACTCGTAAAGTTGATCTACATACATAGTACTAGTACTGTTGCAATTTCTTCCTTCTGTCTTCTTTTTTTGTTCACGAATCAGCTACGAAGTTCATGCAGTTTCCGTTTACTTTCACGCTCAATGTGCCAGGTCTGCACAACCCATTTTTGGCCAATCCCGGCCCAGCTTTGGCTCAATCCCGGATCGAAGGCCCTTCTCTATCTCGTCAGATTACCCCCCCTCCACCTCCAAGATTCCCCCCAGCAAATTCTCTCCCCCCGCCACCACCCCTCGCCCGCAAGAGAGGCTGGATTCCGTCAGAACCAGAACCCAGTCAAGCTGCCACCTTCACAGCATCCACTATCGGCTATCTCGATACCCCTGCAAAATACAGGGACATGCCCCTTCGCGAGCCGGAAGAAGAGGTCGAGGAAATGATCGCAGGTAAGTCTTCTTCTCCGTCTTGCACCACTTTTCCCGTTCACATCCACCCGTGTATGTAATCCCACGTGGATCTCAACCGGGCAGCCGATTTGAGGAAAGCGAACCATCTTTCCCTTATTCCTACTTCATTCTCGCTCGTTCATGCTATCCGACTGCAGCTTGCTCATTATTGTTAATGTAGAATTACCTCCCGCAAAGCGGCGCCGCACCCTCGCCGGTTCGATCGTGTCCACAGCGTTGAGCGCTGCTCTAATTGGCACTGCCGTCGGCCTCACTGTATATCGACTGTACGTTCTCACCATCATTCGAATCTCGCTTGGGTCCTCAACGACGTTTTAGCTGGCGAGACCGGGGCAAACAGCCCGACCCGCTCCCTCCACCTCCCCCCTATCGACGCGGTGACTGGGTTCCCGATGTTCCAGAGCCTGTATGTTCTTCTGTGCATCATCATTTTCGTATCTCACGTTGTATAGCCCGAACAGATCGGGTCTGCGCCTCCGTCCAGGACACGTAAGCCCCGTCCTGCCGCATCGTCTGTACGGCGCTCCACTGGGCGTCACCACCGCAAGACTCGTTCAAAATTGCAGACCGTCACTCCTCCTCGCAGCCTCTCGCCTACATGCACCTCGCCTCGGTCGGAACTTGACTATGTCCATGTTCATCACCATGCGGACGGCCTCGAGCAAGATCTCGAGCCCGAGTCCGATCAGATGGACTGGATAGGCGATCAACTCTCGTGTCTCATCCAAGAAGGCCAAAGAGCCCTTGGCCGCGAGATCGTGGTCATGAGCGAAGCTAAAGAAGACGAAGTTGACGATGGTTCCGACGCCTGGGAGGAGGAAGCAGACAACAGACCCGGCCTGTCCGTATCTCGCCGTGGGTCCGTTCGGTCACTCCGACGAGCACACAGACCGCGTGACATTCCCCTCCTACCTTCTTATTCTCCTTATCCCATGTCACCTCCCAGCAGTGCGTCCCCCCGAAAACGCCATTTCGAGACAGACTCGGTCCATCTGTCACCTGGACGTCCCACGCACGGTGGACACTCAGTATCGACTGCACCGCGTCGCGACGCGCGCGGAGCGTCGGTCGATTCAGACGTGTTTGCACCACTTGCGTCAAGTTTCAAGGAAGACGAGAGCTCATGGCAAAGTCCCGAGCTTCGTGAATCGATGGAACGAGCTCGTGCAAAGTACCTGCAAAGACGGGTTCAATGAGCCTGACCTCCCTTTTCCTTCACATTTTGCGCCGTCCAGATGGCTATAATCTTTTTCCTTCTTCCAGAGCGGACAACCTATTACACTTGCGATACCAGTCATTCAACATTACCTACCCCACGCACGACCGATCGAGATGATTTGATATGAATGACTCACGTTGTCCGTTACGCTCCAATCGCTCGCCTATCTCTCCTTTACTTTTTCTCGGTGTCTTGGTCTCGTGAAGTATGATCACTAAAGAAGTTTGGGGATGGTGTACGGTAGGATGCTACATAATGATACATTTTGTGATACGCCTCGTGGACTTGGGATATCGAGTCGCCTTGGTGATGCCGAGGCGCTGATATACCATATGAAATGGACGTGCCAGGCCGACTGAACTCGCTGACCAGCTGAAGATCACGGTGAGACGCCGAAAAGCGGCGCCTTGTCCGCACCCCTGAAGTCCTTTTTTTAGTTCAAAAAAAACTCCCGAATCGTGTTCTCCCGCTAAGCCCCACGGTGGGCAGCACATACAGGCATAGACTACCCGCTTTCTATCGATCGTGTTGATTTTTTCCTGATGGAGCACATTGTTCAGGGTCTTTTGTCACTCCTGTTCCGTTCAGACCGTTTCTATAGAAATTTCTTCTTCTCTGATCATACGGAACCCACTCAGACAGGGATCCAGATTGGGATAGTAGCGCCCGATAACTGATTTCCCGTGCTCGGAGATGACGCCAGGACAACTCATCATGCTGTCCTACCAAGCTAAGTATGCAATCACCATCGGAAATGAGCTTCGCTCCCCGAACCGTGAGTAGTGCAGGTTCAAGGCCACCCGCACCCCCCAATCCAACGCTCTCACGACCACGCACTCTGCAGGACATCTTTAAGTAATCTCGGTCCAAGATCCCCAGTGAAGTGCCCATGGTCAGATGCAAAAGGATGTGTTAGAAACCATACTGGTACACGCGACTACGCATAAATAGTACTTATCAGTGAATATTTGAAATGTGAACGTTGGCGTTCCATTCGACGCAGGGAAACAGAAGATATGCTCGGAGGACGGGTGGTGAAGTAGTGTGCTCCCCTAGCTCATATTCCCTCCTTGCTCGCAAGGCACTGGTCAACATGGTTATGTCGAACGTGGAGTCACAAGACCTGGTTGGTGCTGACGGCCCCTGCATAGCTCTCCGTGGCGCCCATCACCTGGCTACATAAGGTATCTTGGACCCACTCAGTACGTGGGTTGTTCCTGATGCTAGTGGAGACTCGGTAGCTGATCACAACGCTTGGCGTGATGTGTCCTCCTTCCTCGGAAGACTCGGAGATGACTCGATAGCCCTATCCTACCGTATGGGGGTTATCCCGGGGACTCTCTCGCAAACCGGCGACTCACCCTATCAAAAAGCTCATATTTCTCTTCATATGGCTGGAATTCCAGTCTGGACACAGGCGTCGTCCCGGTCGACCAAAGCCGAGGAGTATATTATTATGAATATGCTGAGAACTAGTCAACTGATCGATGGAAGGTTTGAGATTAAGGTATAGCGACCTTGGGAATGATCAAGGAATAACGAACCACTGGATCAGCGCCGGCGTTACTGGTGCTGGTCGCTGGTTCGTCGCGGGTAAGAAAACAAAGCCCAGCCGATAGGACCACCGGTCGGAGTCCGGGAGTCGCTTGGATATCGTTGAGTACATAATGCATAAAATGAAGTAAGGGCAAAGGTATGTGAAACATGTCGAGCTGGTGTAACCGCAGGAGGCTGCCGTCATGCAGGTCGCGCGTGGTGCTCTGAGACATTTCTCTACTACTAGTACATCCGTACTAACTCCAAGCTATTTTGAAGTTTCCTGTTTTGGTTTCTTGAACTTTCTTTAAACTTTCAGATTCTTTGCATCTGGATTTGCAGCCCGCGGATGAGCCACCTGCTGAAGTCATTTCCCCTCGCACGCTACCGTAAATTGCATGCTGCTTATCCGGATGATTTTTACTCACTTATAATGACTTTCAGGGAAGATAGGAGCAACACAGGTTGGGCCCTGCTTTATGATCAAGTCGAGCAGATGGCAACGCATGAAGCTTATAACGGAGTACTATGGTATGCATGTGGGGAGAAAATAGGACCTGAACCAAGTGCCAGTGACCGAACTGCCAACAGCGGGTATAATTCGATGGATAAGTACTTTTTTTTGGACTCTCAAGGAGAGTTGATTAGTGGCGGGCTAGATTGCGGCACTCTGGCAACCCCCGTTGGCACGCACAATGACACTCGCTGGTAATGCCACTCAACCACAGAACGACCAAACTAGGGAGTCCGTCAGGCTGGCCATGTGCTTCGTGATACCACAACTTGACAAGCAACCGGGCACCGTGATTATGTACACGCGATGGGTGAGCACTTGAGTGGCGATATCTTGGCGTCCTCTTGCCGCAATGATGCTCATTTCCGCTACTCTGGCAGGAGTGGTCTATTTGTTTCTTCTGTATTCAAGAAAGACATGTTCTAATCTGGGCATGCTCCGAGTACTACATTCTGGGAGTCCATGAGTAAGGCCGCCCAAAGAGGTTTCCAGTCATCATCTGGCGATGATTTTTGAACATGAATTCGTCAGATATAAGGCGGGCAATGTGTACTTCACCGAGCCAGTGCGAAGAATCCGCTCTTAATCCGACCCATGTCGAATCTCTCCTTCAAGGCGCATGGTTTTGATGATAACCACCCGAATCCATCGGTCGAGTTGGTTGCCCCCGGCACGTTTCTGTTGTGTAATGTGATCCTCACCGCACACAGTGACTCTGCACAAGTAACGTCGGAAGGCACAAACGTCACTTACGAGGTGGGTGTTGGCACCATCTTCGTGAGGCACGCTTCAGACCATCTTTGTTTAGCAAGTTGCCGTCGGCGAGTCGAACAACTTGAACTCGACCACAGGCACCCCACATTCATTCATTCAAGACTGGTCACTGGAGGTGCCTCTTGTCCTTTTCTAAACCTCGGATTTATTTAACCGTTCTCCTAAGGACACGATCGAATTGATTGGTCATGGTATCGACGAAAGAGAGGTCGTCTGTCAGTGGGTAGTACACCATGGAACCTGCGACGACAGAGTGAAGGTCAGAGACCTCAAGACTCACATAGAAACTCGACACGGCATCACCTCTAGCTCAGAAAGGTATTCGTGCCTTTGGTTGGGATGCGAGGGTTGTCCAATGATGAGAAAGTCTAGCCTTGAAAGGCACATAAGGGAAAGACACACTCCCCTGAAGTGGGTTTGCCCCAGTTGCGAGGCGACATTCAAAAGGAAAACGACCCTGATAGACCATCGCCAGCGATGCCCAGGTCGGGTGTCGCGTTTCAATTATTGAGGGAAAAGTTTTTATGGACAATTTGGAACATTATTTAGGTCGTATGTAGTCTCTCGTTACGTTATACCCGCGGACTTTTTAATCCTACGTAGGACTTCCGTTACAGTACATTTAAGAGGGTTGCTATAATATACATAGTATCCGTATGCAAGAGGCCCGTCTATTTTATTGATTTGTGATCTTCATTTGATCGGTTTTCTGGCCTCCGGGACGCTGAATCCGGGCTCAGAGCATTATTGGCAAAACGTCTTGAGGTATCTGCGTCTCCATGCAACGATAAGAACCTGGATCCATGTCTCACAGGGAGGAACAAACCTCAAAGCATTCATACTCGCATCTCAGATTGCAGTTTCACTAGTGAAATATCGAGGGGATCTACCTGGTAAAGTCAATTGCATGCTAGTGAGCATTACAACCACCATACGCTTGCTTTAGTGTTCAATGAATCTGTAAGCCGTTATCCAGATCAGTGCGCAGGAGAAATTACGGCAAGTAATATTTGGGCGCTCATAATATGCAATGATCTGGACGAGGCAACCACAAAAAATTGCCTGGAAGACGGGTAATCAGAGGGGGCCTGTTGAACAGAAAGACGTGAAACGAACCGTGGTATTGAGTCACCGCACGAAGTCATGAAGAACACATAAGTGAGATACGATGAAGGCGGTTGTACATCTTCCTACATTGTCCTGCGCATTATATGACCAGGGCGACAAGGATCTGAGAAGAGATGCGAATAGTCTCAGGAAAAGTCATTCATCTAGATTGGGAAGAAATACGAATAGTGCCCGGAACGTGTTGCCCAAGAGTTTGCACTCGTGCGAGCGCAAGAGGGCGTCGGGTTCGCATTGAGCACTAGCACAGGCAATTTGAATACGCCCAGCATGTATGCGACTGCCAGTGGCAACCTGGGGGCCACCTTTTGTTGATCGCGTCGACTCTCCTGTGTTTGCTAGCGATGTCTCTGACTCCAGACCTAAGGACGGGTGAAGTTCTCTGGCTCCGAGTCGATCGAACCTTCGAAGCTGTAAATTTGAACTCCGCGATCTATTAACGTCGACCACTACTTGTGGAAACAGTTGAGGCAACTGTATTTCGTTTCTGATTCTCGACGTACATATAGGCCTGGCTTGGGGGGACTATTCCGGATATGTGTGGTGAAAAAACATCTCCGGCTTCTGTTGCAGTGATTAGGACCATCTGAAACCACATCCCGCGCGAGGGGGGCGAACCTTGAGGTATTTGTGCTGGCCGCCAAATCATTGGCGAGAGGATCAGCCTTGCAAAGACCAGTCCAATGCTGACAAAAGTCACTAGCCCAAGTGTCATCCAGAATGACACTGGTGTGATCCCAGAAACGAGCGGATCACATTTCATTTTGGCCCCATATATGCATGTACGATTCGCAATAGCTAGCATGGAATAGCCTTGAAATCAAGGTATATTCCAAATAATCCGGAGACTGACTTTGACTTTAGCCATTGGACACGAGCGTTCCAGGACACCGGGCCATGAAATACTCCGCAGTCTCGCAAAGCAATTGGCTTCCCGTGTTCCGTACAGCGCACGGACCATTTCCCCTCACTCACGTTGGAATTATTGACTTAGAGGCCAAGGAAATATGGCCTGACTGCATGAAGTACTGTGCGAAATAAATGGAAATTGACCAGAGAAAACAGGATACAAGATTAATGCTATGACCCATCTTGTGACAACGGATGTGCTGTTCGCGGTTTGTGATATCTTCTCCCAATGCAACTTTCCTCTTCCAATGCGTCAACGTACGACGATCATGGTAGGGGTACTTTAAAAAGTGCTGCCTTCCGGTGGTTGGGGTAGCTTTCTGTTGTTGAAAGACCCCATCTCCCTAACATGGCGAGCATCAGACAACTTGCACGAAAGGCAAGAGGATAATTCACCTCCTTATGCCAACCAAGATGGTCTCTATGCTGCTGTCCCTTCCCCACTGCGCCAGGACGCTCAGTTTGGAAGGATCAACTTTGCCATCTGTCTGATTGACAAATGGTAGATTAACACGAGACAAGAACTGCACGGCGGGTGGTTTTTCCGGGTAGGAGTCGCCACAGTGGATCTTGAGGCTGTAGATACGGTTCTCATGAACAGTCTACAGCAGGCGAGACGATCAGCTTGCGATATGGCGAATCGGGACCTGCTTGCACTACGACTCACATGCCCAGGGCCAATGATGGTTCCGTTCCAATTGCTCATCAGAATATCATCGCTGTCCTCCAGGCCATATGAGCAAGAGCCGTCGCCGATACCTTTCTCGCCCTTTTCGAGCTCTTCAAGGAGGCGGAAGTTCCGTGGAACTGAGCACGCTTGAATTAGCATGATGTGTATGGCCTAGCAGTAAAATGAGGTACCCTTGGCCATGGCGTGCAGGGAGAAACGAAGTGACGAGATGTAACTACGAAAGAGCCTCGAAAGGGAAGTGTGCGCGAGTGGCGCAATGCCGTATCGACACTGCCCCACGCAGTGACTACATACTACATACTTGTAACAAAGTCCTCAAAGATAACCTCTATCGTTACCAGCTACCACAACAGCGAGTTCGACACTGTGCTGAACAGCGTCTGCAATGTTCAAAGCCGGTCAAACAAACCCGTACGACGATATTGTCGGTGCGTTATCATCAATCTCAGGCTCGCGATGACCTGTCGACCGACGTGGAACCCCCCATATCCCTACACGTATAGTGAAAGCCACGGACGAGAACTTGACAAGCGAGAACTGGGAGGTCGTTCTCAACGTTTGCGACAAAGTACAAGAAGAGGGTGAATCAGGGTACTTGTCTGTCTCGCAGTCCAACCCACCGCCCTGACATTCCATCGCTACAGTGCCCGCAATGTCATCGCTTCCGTTATCAAACGACTCGCACACCGCAGTCCGAATGTCCAACTCTATGCACTATCTCTCGCAGAATCTCTTTCCAAAAATTGTGGGATCGATCTCCACCGCGAACTGGCGTCACGCGCATTCACTCAAGCTGTCGAGAAGCTCATCACTGATCGGGTGCGCATTTTTAGATCTAGATCCCAGGAGAATATGTTCTTAAACACACTTATTCAAGACTACTCATGACAAAGTTCGCAAGAGAGCGTTGAACCTCGTCGCAGTATGGGCAGCCGAGTTTGAAAGGGATTCTTCGCTCGGTGTTATGGAAGAGTCTTACAACAGCTTGAAAGCAAAAAGTAAGATTTATTTGATGTACTTTTCGTTGGTGGCTGACGTGAATCCGAAAGATTATAAGTTTCAGCCACCGGATGAGCCTGTTCCGCCCACCGTTGACGATGAGGTGCGGCGGAGGGAGGAAGAGGAACTTCAACGTGTGTTGGAGATGTCCATGCACGACAAAGGTGGTAGAACCGGGTACGCAGAGTACTCGGCGCAGTCAAATGGTGCTAGTGGGTCGGCCTCGGGGTCGAAAGCTGGTCCCAGCGCCAGCCATTCCCCAGAAATCGATCATCCCTCGGGCTATGCGCCCGCACAGAATACGCGGAGACCACCCGCAGCATCATCAACTTCATCTCTACCATCGCAATCAATTGCCGTGCCAGCATCCGCCTCTACCCCCGTGGTCACTCGTGTCAAGGCTTTGCATACTTTTGAGCCCACTGAACCAGGAGAACTTGCCTTTGAAAAGGGCGATATCATCAAAGTTGTTGATCGCGGCTACAAAGACTGGTGGCGCGGCCAGTTGAAGGGGAGGACTGGGATATTCCCTGTCAACTATGTGGTTTGTACTTTTCCCCTTGTTTGATTATCACTTTTTATCTGATTGGGCTTTCCAGGAACCTTTACCGGAGCCAACCGTGGCCGAACTTGCAAAGGAAGTGGAGCAAGAAGCATCTATCTTTGCACAGGCCGCTAATGTCGACAGGTTGTTAACAATGCTTCGCACCGTAGATTCATCCGGTGAAAACCTTGCAGATAATGAAGAGATACAGGTTCGAGAGTCGTGTCATTGTTCACAATGTCGCGGTCCTAAGTTGTTTGACAGGAATTATATCGTTCTTGCATGGTTCTTAGGCCGAAGATCGTCAGGCTTATCGACAAATACAGCCAGAAACGAGGTGTGAGCCTTTGATCTTCACTCGGAGGATGTGTTAACGACCTCGCTCAGCCGATCTCGTATCAATGAACGAAAGCTTTGTTAAGGCGCGGGTCATCTTCGACCGGATGATGGAGGACAGCCTTGCAAGACATGCTGGGAGTACGTACCTCACGCCATCCGTCGAAGCGCGACTCACATATAGACAGTGTACGAGGTTGCCTCTCGTCCAGACTATGGCCACGGACAAGCGCCTTATGTCCCCCAAGAGTATTCTCAGCCGTCATACGGCTTCCCCGCTCATACACCAGGCTTCGACCACCAACCTCCCCTACATCAGCCTCCGTACGGCTACGCCCCGACAGGCTATCCAGAGAGCTCGTTCCCACAACACCATGGAGACCCAGGGTATGGCGTTGGACAAGGATACACTCCCGGAGCTGCTCAACCATATGGCGGACCTGTCCCGCAGCCTGCGCGGTCTCCTTATCCTCAGCAACAGTCACAGCTACAACCCCAGCCACAACCCCAGCCACAACCTCAACCGGAACCTCAGTTTCAACCTCAACGACAGCAACAGTATCCTACATCGGCAGTTGATGCTACTCAGGCTGCCCAGCCCCAGGGCCAGAGTCACCCAGGTCCTGAGCAGTCCGGTCCACCATACGTGTATGATCCACGCACCACATACGCAGATCCAAACGTTCAAGCGTGGGCGCAATATTATGCCCAGGGAGGCAAAGATCACGCTGGAGCTGTCTACTTCTTCTCAGTGCCCGGGGTGACCGATGTCCCGCCGGATGCCTCCCCGCGGTCGGTTCAGGCGGAACAAGGCGTCAATGTTCAACCTCAAAGGCAGTCGATCTCACCAAAGCAACCCACGTCTCAACCCCAAGTGGCGTCTCAGCCAATGGCTACCAGCCAAGCCTCCTACTTCCCTTCTGTTTCTTCCGCACCACAACCTCAAGGATCGTATGGGTATCCCGTTGATCCTCCTGATGCTGCGCCGCTATCGGCGGGGGCGGGAGCACCGTACAGTTATCCATCTACTCAAACCACTGCACACTCTCCGCCAGGACCCGGGCCAGTATACGGGGGAGGTCCGGGGAGTGGGAGCGGTCACGGACATGGCTCGTCCCCAGGATATGGGCAAGGACCAGGGTACGACTACGGTGTCGGAGCTCTGCAGCATCAGTTCTCGGAGATGGGCGTTGGGTCTGGGGCAGGGGTACAGCAGCACGCATACGCAGTGACTGGTGGCGCACCGTCTTAGACAAAGAATGCATTTCTCATGAGAGCCAAGGTGAAGATAGTATGAGTACTTAGAGATTGCTAGCGAATGCAGTCTCGGACAAACCCTAACCCTATTACGGATTTGTTTTACGTTTGTAGTTTGGTCGAAAATTGAATATTGAAATAGTATTCACTTGCAATGGCTCTACCAACGCACGGGCATGTCATTCTCAACACCACCGTTGGTGAGATCGACATCGAATTATGGTCAAAGGTAAGCATTAAGGGTATCCAATGCAGGGTTCTATGTTCAAATGGTGATCTACTACTCCCCAGGAAACACCGAAAGCATGCCGGAACTTCATAGCACTCGCGCTCGAGGGTGTGTACAGCCGTGCATTCCACAAGTCTGTGGCAGCTGAACCTCGCGTTGTCTGACAGGATACTATGATGGTGTCATTTTCCACAGGTACGAATGTTGGGTCCATGAAGCACGGCCATACCCATCGATCCATTCTCTTTTCATTGCAACCGCAGGGTCGTTCCCGGTTTTCTCGTGCAGACTGGAGACAGGACAGGTACTGGCGCGGGCGGAGAGTCTGTCTACGGTGGTACGTCGCTTATCTGTCCATTCATTCGACGTGGAAAACGCGCTTGACGCGGTTCTTGCGCGTCTCCAGAGCCGTTTGAGGATGAAATCCACCCGCGGTTGCGGTTTGCGCACCGCGGACTAGTGGCGATGGCGAACAATGGAATCAAGAACTCGAACGACTCGCAGTTCTTCATCACGCTCGGTATGGTTGCTGCCTGCATTGCTGTCCGTGATTGTGGAAGGCTGAGTACTGACGCGTGTGCCGTTGACACCAGACCGAGCAGATGAGTTACAAGGCAAGCACACGCTATTCGGGAGGATCGTCGGTGATACGCTGTACAGTACGTTCTCAACCGCCCTGACCATTCCTCAAATCCCCTAACATGGCACTTTCTCAAGACGTCTTGAAGATCGGGGAGATGGGTAGGTATCCATGCTGTTTCCATTATGCGGCCTCAAGAACGACGATTCATTAATAGAGCTTGACGAGAATGAAAAGCCACTCTAGTACGTGTTTGTTTTTCGTCCACCTACTTCAGCCCCAACCGAAGCCGACGCCATCTCCAGCCCGCCAAAGATTAAATCGGTTTCCATTGTCGATAACCCCTTTCCCGATATCGTACCACGTATCACAGCTGCGGAGAAACGTGCCCAGCAACGGGCACGTGAAGCTGCGCAACACGAACGAGAAGAAGCTGAGCGACGCAAGGGTGCCAAAAAGTCAGTGACACGCCTCGCTCTTACGGCTTCGTTTGTCATTCATCGACCGACCCTGCTTTCAGGAACGTGAATCTACTGAGCTTTGGAGACGATGAAGACACCGGAGCCGAAAATGGGGGAGCCGTCGCCCGGAAGAAAAAGGACATGGCACGGCCCGATTGTGAGCGGGTTGCGCGTTGGAAACACACCACGCTCTGACGTGCCTATTTGGATTTGCAGTGATCGATGACCCGCGAGCTTTGCCAACACTGATGCCAGACATCTCGAAACTCCCTCCACCCAAAAGAGTCGATAAGGAGGAGCAGGAACTTCGTGCCCCGGGAACGCCACCAAAAGTGAGTTCTAACGTTTATTCATACGAAATAATAAGTTGAACTGATAAAATTCACGGAGGACAAGGAGAAAAAGGGAAAGGATATGGATATATCCAAGATCAGGGAAAAGCATGCACAGGACAAGGCATCGACTAGGTACACAGCCTTCCATGCTTTACGCTTGATTACATTGATCCACTTGCCGCCGAGCGCAGCGATACCCGCCGTTCTGAAATCGAGAAGATGGAAGCTGAAATACGAAAGCTTACTCGACGACGCGAAGGCGGCGAGGACAGTGGCGAGGAAGCGGAGAGAAAGAAGGCGAAGACGCGAAAGTCCTATTTGGCAGAAGAACTCGCCAGGTATGCCAAGGGCCGCGGGTTACACAGGAAGGGGAAGGAACGAAAAGACGAGGGGGATGTGCTGGCAACGTTAAACAACTTCAGGGGTATGCTGCAAGCGTCATCGACGTCGACGTGGGGCATGGATGACGGTGAAGACGAACCAAATGGAGAGGTGGAAGGGGAGGGAGGCACAAAGCCTCAAGACGAAGACGAGGGTATGGAAGTGGATGATGATAGGGGCTTCATGAACCACGCTCTCCACTTCCCGAAGGATGACGGAGAAGAGACCCGCAAGGCTGAGCGTGATTACGAGGTCATTGATCCGAGACAGCGCAGTGCAAGGGCAAGAGAAGAAGAAAGAGAAAGAAAACGTACGAGCAGGGGAAGGGGTGGATTCGGTCGCCCAAGACGGTAGTCTTTACTAGCCTTGTTCATGAATCCAAGCTGTATTGAGCTGTAGCTTCATTTTGCTCGTTCACGAGGCTAGGGGCAAATGCTGTGCGATGGGCGTTGTAACAGGAAAGACGCTGCCAATCAGTAGGCGGTATTGTCCATTCCACCCCGTTATGAACGGTGATGGAATTAGCCTGACGCCCCTTGGGTTGTGGAACTGGTGTTGGAGGACTTGAGTGGCAGCACTCCAATGCCATGTTGCCGTTTCTGGACAATGGCGACCGTCGCTGGTGGCGCTGAGAACCGACGATCTTTGGTTATTCTATGAATAGCCAGTTAGTATGCCGTTTCCACTAACACTGTAAATGCCTATCACTCTATTAATTGGTGGCTGTAGTAGCGGCCTCGCTTTTGCCATATCAATACTAATCAATGGATAGGAGTAGACCAAGCTGTTGACATTGGCATGACGTACACTATAGCTTGCCCAAGTTGACCACGTTGCCAGGATTCCACCGTGTTCACCGCAACCTAGAGACGAACCATGCCGGCTCGTTGAGAACCGGTTCGAGCTGTTAACGTGGATGCGGAATGATGATTTGCATGACAGGAAGATCTGTTACTCGTGGAGTATTAGAGTAAATCCAGAAGGCTAACGGACGGCGATGGACCGTCTATTAGGGGTCCCGCAGCGATTTCGATGGATTCACTGAACTAGTGTCAGCATTCGGTAGCAATTCACGATGTCAAGAAGCGTTTAAAGAAACGGATCAACAAGATCATTGATGAAGGTTCGGCGATTTACAAGTAGGAAGTTTCGATTGCAGTTGGGCTGCCTTCGTGTCGGGATATCGAATCCTGTTAGCGTCAGCAGCGCGGGGGACCGTGGCATGCCAAGTCATTCACGCTGATTGAAAGACTAGGGTCCCTGCTCGGACGACAGTACGAAATGAAATGGCCACGTGCGAAGTACCTCAGTTGCTAGACCCTCCTTATCATCGAGTCCACGAGATGCATCTAGCCTGAAAACGCGGTGTAAGCTGGGCAAACTCGACCAAAGTTAGATATTTCGGCGCTCACCAGCTTGACCAGTTGACCAACCGTCCAACCTCGTCAGACCACAGAAGGCCAGACGGAATACCAGGCCATTTGGGGTCTGACCATGGGGAAAGCCAGAACACACTCATGGTGGCACGACCCCGCTCGTCCAAAGACACCAGCGCCTCTTGTGTGATCTCGAAGTGAGCGACGACTGGGTGGCAGGTGGTGTGGACCTCGACACGACCACAAAGCTTGGAAACATCAAGTCAAAAGACCTTAAATGAGAGAAGAAGAAAACACCGTAGAAGCTGACCCGACTGATGGATAAATTTTCAAGGGACAAAGCTGACTGAGACCGACGGATGCCGAAGCAAGGTAGCCGGCTCCGAGTCCGAACTTGAACTTCAGCTTGCTGCTTCAGGAATCATTTATTGCTAATCCCAGTCACAAAGCGGCTTGTCTGTCTCCTTCCACAATCACCAACTGAATTGCGCTGGTCATAGCCATAGCTACTCGGAGACCCTTTCTCAAAGCATCACCGACAAGTCAAGCCAGAATCAACTACCGACCACTGCTTCAAGTTCGAGGCCATCTCGAATTCGTTGAAGTACGTCATATCATGATGTGGAATTAGAGACCCAGAGCACCGAGTTCCGTATCTCAACGATTCAGAACATCAATGGCAGTATTTGATGAAGCCCGTGCAATGGATTGACGTTCGTATTCACCTGATGCGGTCAGAACGCGGTAGGTCTCCGAATTTTCTGTTCAGAGATATGTTCAGTATACTGAAATGACGGTCAAATTGGGTTGAATGATCTGATTTTCTTGATAGAAGCCCATCCATGAGCGCTTCCATTTCCCGTTAAAGTTAAGTGGGCCAGGGCTTGATCGCTCCCAGGATTGATAGATATACATATCAGGTCGCATTGCGGACTCTACACCGCGGCATGGTGATCACGCTTGGCATAGAAGGGAATATCTTTCGAATGGTCATCAATAGAACGAACTAAGTGCATGTTCCTGTAACGAACCTGTTTACAATTATGCTTCCAATTCAGGTCTATATGTCGCCCGAACGCCATCCCCCGTCGGCCGTGGTTCACCTGAGCTTCGGGTTGCTACCTGACCCAGTATGTGTAGGTGGTCTAGACTCGAGGGAACGGAGAAAAGTCAACGGGTAGGGTTCACGATATTCCGACTGAACTTCTGATCATTGATCAGATAAGCATGCGATTCAATTGAGGTTCCCTATATCTACCGTTTTTAGGTTAGGTTTGGTCTCGTGGCGTCTCTCCGCGGCCAATGGGCCGAGCTGGCTCGACAAGGATCCACTGTGTACGTAGGACGCTTGGTGGTGTTGGTCATCGCAGCAAATCGGATCCAGGTAGCTGACTGTTGACCGTCATGGTCGAGGGACAAAATAAAGGAAGAAAATTTTGCCAGCGCTAATGGTAATGCTGTCCGAGTTGTGAACTTCCATGTTTTCACCTCGCCCTACCTTCCAATTTGGAGTCATTAATCCTTTCTCTCCTTCCCTAAGAAGACAAGGCGCCATGCCACCATCACAAGACTTAGATCAACGATCACACTGCCATCATGTGCCTTTTTTTTGCCAACCACCCACTACACATTTTCACCAACTTGAACCAAAGCCATTAACACGCAACTTGACACTACGTCTCCACGGAGTTAATTGGCGTCTTCATCGTCTCGTCTCCAGTTACCGATGTAGTCGCGCGCAGCCATTGGTGTATGTGGCCCGCTCTTATCCTAGACCTCCTATATAAGCATGGTCCAAGCCGAGTACAAGATGCAGCCAGAACACATCACTACTCTTCCGGGTTGAGGATCCTCGAGCATTAACTATGAACAACTCGATGGACTGCTACGAACCGTGGACGTTGAAAGTATGTTTCTCTTTTCGTTTTCTCAGTCTGGACGTTGAATGCAATCCCAAGGACCATATTGAATTCAATAGAATTCTTATTGATGAATGCGAAGTTATCTGCCAGTGGGCAGACCCGGGGGTCTGTAACGAGCCAGTTAAAGGAAAGGACCTCAAATCCCATTTGATTCACCGGCATGCAATCATGTCGGACTCGGAGCTATACCACTGTCTTTGGCGCGGCTCTGATTGCTCTCGTGAGCCGATGACGAAGATGGCGAGCCTCGTACGGCACGTTAGGGAGCAGCATGTGCCGGTCAAATGGGCTTGTCCTCACTGCGACCAAACCTTTACGAGGGAGTGTACCATGATGGGACATATTTGGCGAACCCCTGGCCACCTACTTCCCGTAAGGACGACTTCCCATTCCGGATGATTTTTAATGACGCTTTTCAGGATCCCAAATAAGCTTTCTCCGTTTGGTCTATGCCGCCCATGATTCTCATTCCTTATAATTGTCCGAACATCCACGTCCCTCTTTAGTGTACTCCTCTCACTATGATCCCGGACAAATCCTCACTTATGTCATTCGTGTTCATCATGATACTGGATTTGTGGCGCTGTTGTTGAGGTATGAATTATGTCCTATGTGATTTAGTGTGAAAATTGCCCTAGCGATCGTCAACTCAGTTCCGTTCTTGTTCAAGCGTACGTTGTGCACACTAGTTGGTAACTGACGTTGGGATACTTAAGTGACGCGTCCACAGGTGCAGACTTGGAGTGCGGTGAGGAAACATTCAGTGTGTTTCAGGTCGAGCCTGAGCATTTCGATCACCATCAAGGATAACTGAGTTATTGATTGGAGTCCTTGGAAACTGACAGCCCTGAGTTCTCACGACGATGCGTGTGTGGCCTGTTGGAGTTGGCAGCCTACCATCCACTTCCAAGCCGATATCGTTGGAAAACGATCGTGCCAACATTACATATTAGTCGGATTCTATCCACTCTCCAAGCGGATACTATGCCGTACGTAATAGGAAAGTCTTCCGCACAGAATGGAGCGGCGCTTCTTGATGCCTCGTGGATTCTGCGGGGCCGTTGGCAAAACCGCAGCTACTTGGCCAGGCCACGTTGCAAACGTTCTTGATTCAGGCCAATATCCGCTCGACTCAGGCTCCGTACATGCCTCGTTCAGCTTGCCTGCCAATTCACGTGCCTTCTAATGACTATGATCCTCGCTAATTTGCTCATCACAGCATACTATGGCAATTCAGGAGCATGGCATTGGACCGCACGCATTTGGAGTGCTGTTCCATAGCAGAGGTTGGCAAGGTAGGGGGGATTCTCCGACTCAATGACGCTTGTCGCATTGACCTGCAATCATTCTATCTAGTAGGTCCGGGTCCTTCGATCGGTTTCACGGATGGCGGCTTCAATGCGATTCTTTGCCAACTTTCCAAGTATTGCACAAATTAGGCATTATTGAACGTATCATGGCCTGTGATGGCCGATACAGCCAGGTCGTTATTGGCATGACGGTGATCGGTCCTGCATATTGTTCCGCGGAACACCACCAAGTCTTCGCAGATACGATAAAAAGGTAGTAACATTACAGTTCAATGGCCCGCACGCAATCGCTCACAACCATGACGAACTCCATCTACGATCCGGATTATTTGGACAGTCAGTCTTGCGCTAATGAGTTTATTGCTCAGCGTCCAAGGTTAGTCCAGGAATGGTTCTGGCCGGAAATCACAATTTTTACGAGGACGACCATTACCTCGCAGCGATTTTCCTCACAACTATGCATCCGACTGGCTCACATGGACTTCACAACCCAGCACCGGTAAAATTCGTGTTTTTATTTATCATCTGTTCCTCACGTACTGACTAGGTCTGACATTAGGTATCAGTCGTAACGCAAATGCCCTATGCTTGTACGGGCTGCACGAACCTGAGCCCACCTGGTCTACAGGACATCTGGGTTGCTTATCTGGATTGACTACCTCGAACCCCGCGAATGATCAACTTATTAGCACTTTCCCAACTTTACACCAATTCCCTCACCCTGACAACGGCGAGCAATTTTCGGAATCACTTGTGCCACACGAGCAGTCTGTACACCACGAAGCAACGCTTGCTGGTGTGGTATCGCCGTTTTTTTCCTACTCGGATATGATTTCCGCTCCGGCGGAAGCCCAGAAGCCAATCACCTATTCACAGAGCAAACCTGTCAGCGTGCCTCGACTGCCGGCTTCTCATTCACGTTACTACACACCCTATCCTCTCGCCCTCGAATGCACACGGGATGGCGATTCTCGAGCCTCCGTCTATCAATGCCAATGGTCAGACGGCACCCGATCCTGCGGCGCAGTTGTGGCACATAACAGAAACGCAATCAGTCACCATTTACAAACTGAACACGCCGTCCGGCTGAAAGCCGATCAGACGAGTCAGAATTGTCACTGGGGGAAATGCCGCAAGTCGATGCGCCGGGAAAGCATTCCGCGGCATATCCTTGCTGTTCATATGAAGGAGAAAGTGCTGTGCACAGATTGTGACTCACGTTTCGCGCGCACCGATTCGTTACAAAGGCACCAGAGGACATGCTGCCTGGCCAAGGGGGAGGAAACGTCGGAGGCGCTGACAAGGCAAGGGCTGGCTGTGGCGGTCTAATAGATTTTACGGAGTATGAAGTGCCGGTTTTTCATACTTAGTTGCCAAGTGGTTTTAGTGGCTGCGAGTCGTTTCTTAGGTTCCCGGCCTGATCTCCCCGAGATCTAAAACATGTACTGTAATATTGCGCCTGCAGCAGGATTTGCGTTCTTGAGATACTTTTACTTGACAAAGCTCCGTGGTCTGAATATCATGACACATACCGATACAACATATTTCGCACAAGTATACTACGGATTGCACACAGGTATATAGATCGCAAACGGAACAACCCCATAAGCGACTGCGATTATAGTGATTACCTTGCTACGAACTCCTTCCCGGGTACTTGACTTTGCCCCGTAGGACCTCCATGAGTAACCCCACCGCAGAACCATCTTTCTCCCCCTGCCTCTCCTTCTTGCCCTTATCCCTCTCTCCTCCGTGCATCACAGCAGACCGTCTCTTTTCCGCGCTACTCCCTCCCGCATCCTGGCGTCCACGCGCAAACACAGGCGCGGTCTGCAACGCGACGGCAGGCATCGAGAACCGCTTCCGCCGCCTGGCCGTGTCTTCCCTCGGAGGCACGTCCTCGTCCGCCGGACCCTGCTGCGCCCCTGGTAACTCGACATCCTGCGAGTTGCCGTCAGCCGACGCAGCGAGGGATCGGGAGTGTCCCTCTCCCAGCCGGTCGCGTGGGCGAATTTCAATTACGATCTCGCCCTCGCCCTCGCCGTCTTCTTCATCGTCATCTGCATCCCCTTTATCTTCGGCCTCGTCTTCTCCTTCTCGAACCGAACCGAGACCAGCTCCAGGCGGCGCGCTCGATATGGAAGAGGGAATACTCAACCCGCGTTCGTGCAGCGTAAAGTCCTCGAGAATGTCGTGGTAGCTCCGTGGACGCGTTGGGGAGGGGCGTACCCGTATTGGACGCGTGTATTCGTGGTGGTCGTCACGACGCGTCTCTCGGTTGACACTCCCACTCGATAGGTCTCGGGCATGCAAAGCGGTGGGGGAAGGAGAAGACTGTTTTGCATCCGAGTCCCCGGAAGAGATTCGAGGGAGATGTATAACACGCCTCGAAGGGCTACTCGTGTTACTTCCCGGAACCTCATGTGTCTGGGTGTATGTATCCCTCAGCGGACTACTCGCTTTTGTAGGGCTCGTACTGAGACGTGATTTTCGGGAAGGACTGTTGTTCAGGGCGATGCGTGAAGGGCTAGTACTAAGTGCGGCCCGCGAGGGGCTCCGACTCTGAACCCCAGTCACAGGACTGAAGTCCATCGCCATCAGAGCCTCGCTAACGTCCTTGCTGGCTACTTGACGAGATGGAATAGACAACCATGGCGGAATGTCGGGATCTTCATCGGCTTGCGGTGTGGATGACCGATCTGACGGTGTCTTGCTGGAAGATGGTTGTATTGCGGGCAAAGGGAGAGACAGAGGTTCAAGGCCGGGTGGGGAAGGTACGATGAGAGGAAACGCTGCTTCCCAACACTCTTCGCAAGCACGAGAAGGTTTCGGTTTCTGTCTCTTTTTTGCAGGCAATGAATCGCCATCGTCTTGAGCTGTGTAAAATGTCTTTGGTATACCAGTCAGAAGGTTTCAGATAAGGAGTCGAATCGGAAATTAGGTTTACCTTGCCGGAACATGCCGCACAGACGACACGTCCGCAAAGCCTGCAGTGATGCTTCCTCCTCCAGGCACCCCCTCCCGCTCGTTTCCCAACTTGGGATCTGTCGCTACCGTCGACGTCGATATCTGATTTTTGCTTGGCTTCGACTCCAGTCGTATTTCCCTTCCCGAACCCCCACCCGAAGACATCACCCAGTCTCAGGTCTAAAACGAAACCAAATGGCCGCCCGCACCTCATGCATGTATCCGTCCTCGCATCCGGAATCCAAATGGGCGGAAGGAAGTTATCTAACTGGGCACGACGAGGCTGGAATCGGCGTGTCTCAATCGGTGGGGGACCTGCCTGTGAATTTCCAGGAGAGGATACGCTTCCGTCCCCTGTTTCTTCAAACTTTTGTTCGTAGCCTGTGTCATCGCTTTCGCTGGCAAACGCACGCAACGCGCGCCGAAGATGGACACCAGAGGTGCTTGCTGACAAGGTCGAGTCGGGATTTGACATGGCGAGTGCGGACAGACGTGCAGCCCGTGTAGTCCGGATGGAGTCTACCCAGGAGCTGAGACTATTCGAATCCTCCAGGCTGGACGGGCTCGAGTCTAATGACGTGTTAACACCACCGAACACGGGTAAATTTTGATGCTCACGATTATGCAAGGCAAATGATCCCTCCGGGCTGAGCACTTCAATTCTTTCCTCACTTCCACCCCCGGATCCCCCTCCGCTCGGTCGATCAGCGACCAGAACTACCTCCGTATCAACAAGACTCATATGACCCCTGCACCACCACTTGTCGTCGTCGTCGTTACGATCAAGCGCATTCATCGACACCCTCCTCTTCCGAGGGCTTTGGCCTCCTGCATCATGAACAAGAATACCTATGCCTGATTCTCCGCGCTCGAGCCATAGTAGGTAATCGCTAAGTAGCAGAAATTCGAAGGGTTTTCGTACCGCTCCTTCACCTTCACTCCCCGATCGTATAAGCGTACCACGTTTGATAAGTCGCCGTCCAGGAACAACAAGTGGAATGAGCACGGGCGGCAAATCACGTGTGTTTCGCTGCAAGGATATCAGGGCGAGCGTTTGTGCATGCGCGGCAAGTGATGTATTAAGGGAGTTAGTAACTGTCCACGAAACCAGTCAGTTATATGTACTCTCGAACTACGAGAATCCACAAGCCTACTTTTCTCGACTAGCACTCGAGTTTCTTGTAACTTTTCCCATTCTGGGTCGTCAGGGTCAGTGGAACCGAGTAGGTCCTTGAGCAAGAGGAGATATCGCGGACACCGTTGTACGGGTGTGAGAAGGTAATCGGCCAACCTAAGGTGTGCACACACAGGGTGGGCCTCCTGGGCTCGCAAGAAGGCTGCAAATGCCGGGTTAGGTGTAGACGGTTGTGAGACCGAAGCCAGAAACGCCAAAGCAGTAGGAAAGGCGGTAATGAATGGAGCATACAGAGAAAGATATGGAAAGTGCGCGAGGAGCACAGACGAAAGTGGGACATTGTGATGAGGTATTGACGTGGGCAGGCGGAAATGTCTGGGTAATGCGACAAAGAACGTATGATGGAAATTCCAGATGTCGATGAAGTTGGAGAACAGAGCCGTTATCTCGTTTCGTGCCAAAAGCGGTTTGGATGTGTCCAGAGATCGAAGTATCGGTGTTAGAAAATGCTAACCAAAATGAGCGGTCGATCAATGGGTCACAAGGGACGATAGAGGTATGTACGCACATTGTAAACGAGATCAAGGCCATCGAGGTAGGTTTTTTCAGTGGCATAGAATTCTGAAACGATCTTGGAACGCTTTGCTTGTCTGTCGTCGTCAGCCTGTGTTCGTCTGTGTGACCTCGCTGCAGCCGGGTTAAGCGACCTGCGCTTTGCTCGACGATGCTGGTGTACGATAGCTGGCTCCTCCGGGAGCGAGTCAAAGGAGGCGAGACTTGCGACAGACTGTCTGTGCGCGGCGAGAGCGGGACTGGGTGTAGTTGGGAGAGAGATGCGACGAAAAGGAAGGTGGGGTACAGGGAGCGGTGAGACGGGTGCTGACTCTGACGTTGGGAAGGAGACGAAATGAGATGGGCTGTCCGACGACATCGCTAACGACGAGGCGAGGCACTTCGGGCGACAGTTGAGGACGGCAGCTTTCTTGGGAACCTCGATGACGAGGACGCTCACGCACTGGCACTTGGTCGTTTAAGCAGCTTTGCGGAGTTAACGGCCCGAACTCAGACTGCTATCAAATCCCTCGGATCCAAAGAAGGAAACTGTCGTTCTGTAACCGCCTCGAATCGGGACAAGAAAAAAGGCTGGCCAACGTGGGGATCGAACCCAAGACCTTCGCGTTATTAGCACGACGCTCTAACCAACTGAGCTAGTCGGCCGATGTCGTCAGAATCAGAGTATATCACTTGAAATCTTGGAACCTTTACAACTTATTACAAGGGTCAGTTACTCCAAACTTGGCGGGAATGTCAGTAACTCACAAACGTTATTTGCGGCAGAATGTTCCATTTGCATTACGACTGTCGGATGTGGCTTAGACGAGCACCACTAACGATCTGACCCTTGACTTACTGCGGTTCAATGTGTCACAGGCGAAGGTCAGACAGTGCGTTCGCCTCAGCCTTCTATGCACGGCTTTCCAGATACTCACGGCATTAGACTTCAAAGTAGAGGACGGCCTTAGTTTGGCTCAGAGTCACCATCTGAGCAATGAAAACCCGCAGACGGTTTGTGGCACACAGATAGGCCAGCAGAAAAATCTCTTGAGTCCATGCCAAGAGGAACAGGAGCTGAAGGTTAACCGCGAGTGGGTACGTGGACGAGAAGTGTCCAAAAGTTGAACCAGCAAAGCGATTCGTTCGTTCATCGGGACGTCGAGACCTCCGTGAAGACGGGCATCGTTCCTCCACTACACCGAGCTCCAGCCAGCCTCGACATCGTTCGAAGAAGGGAACCGCAGCTACTCGCGACCCAGACGTTTGGAGCCCATTTATCTTGGCGACAACAGGCTTTTGTCGGATGATCAAGCCGGGGACAACGCGCGAGACTACGGGTCAGTAACTTCGACTCAGTGGGTTCTCTCCAGCAGAAAAGGCGGACCACTAAGTACTCATTCTTGAAATCGACGGGTTGACGCTCAATCCACACACTACATATGTTCCAGCGCATGAAACCATCCGACGATCTCAAACTTTACACCATCCCCCTCCTCTCCGGCTCCTGGACCCCGCCTTGGCAGTTGATCGACAGATTGAATGTGGGCGGTCCTACCTTACAAGTTATCAATCATACCCGTGTCGCTTCCTCGGCTTACCCACGAAAGACTGACGCAGTTGTGGATCCCCCCGTGAAACAATCAAATACTTCAATGGCGAACCCTTTTTCTCTTTTCTACCGTCTCGGCCCATGAAATTCACCGCTAGTCCTGCCATCCCACGAGACTTAAGATATATCTACGATGCATTGTGGTGGGCCACGGCTGCGTGCTACATCACTTAGAACATGATCGACGTCGATCAGTTATCCCCGCCCTATTTTCTCTGCATACCTCGCCGAGCTTACTTGCGACACGACATACGCCGATGCTGCGATTGCAGCTGCTACCCGAATGCAAATTCCCAACTTGAACGAGGATGGACTCTCGCCCGGTGGGTATTCTTAATGCAAGCGACTGCTCGCGATCACCTGTCACCGAGTTGTTCGCGGAAAGCTGACAGAGGGACTGAGCGTGCTTTATGATGTCACGGGCAATGAGGGGTGGCAAAGTTTTTGAGTCGTGGTGAGGTTAGCGTGGCAGGGTACCGATAGCGACACCACCCGAGGCGGTGTTACAGAACAATCAATGACATCATTGGCTTCAAAGGCCAGTCACCCTTGCTTCATTTTTGCCGTCCTCCATTCTTATCGTGACCCTGGGTGACAGGTACTTGATTCGAGGCTCGCGGGAAGCACGGGCACGCCATCGGGCGATGTGCAATTGTGAATTGAGAGCTGCATCAACGTTCAGGTATTTACGCGTGGAACGTCAGTCGTCTCTGTTGACGTTGCGACTCGATACCTGGCATGGCTACTGGCACAATGTGCTTGTGGGCCTCGCGTCGATGCCGGATGGCGGTTCAAGGTAGTATTGGGCTGCGTAGGCTGGTCCGCGGCCCACTCGATAATACACCGCATGTAGGCAATGCGCTATTCTGGACGTGGCGGTTGCGAGTATTAATGCCAATCCTTGTCTTGAATGCGTCTTAGAACGAAGAATGACGTATTATTGTGATTATTGTTTGATCACAAACTGAATGACAGTGATTGGGTCCGATAGGGGTATTATCGATTAACTGGAGACAAAAGGGGGAGGGGTGAATCGCCACATCCTTACACCGAACGATATCATACGAGTCATAAACCCTAAGATGTCGGACCCAGAGCCTCCAACATCGGTTCGATTCCCATATCTTTGTCCAGCGTCGTGTATTGATCTTTTCCTCGTCGATGTCGTCACAGAATACATCTCCAAAACCTGGCCCGCCTACCGAGGCCGAGACCCCAGCCGTGTGCAATAACCCATACTGTCGGTGCGTAATCACGTCGACCGAGGCCGATGGGTCAACGTCAACTACCCCATGCTGCCGAAACGCCTACTGTGGGTGTATACGTGCTGAGGGGCCGGTGGAGGAGGCCCCTGGCCAGTGCTCAATGTCACCCACAACGACCCAGTGCGGAAACCCTTACTGTCACTGTGAAGCCAAGTTGGCATCTTCGAGGTGCGTTGGTGTGATTCTATTCCATGTGCACCTCCTGACGGGGGCTCGTTATTAGATGTCCCTGCCCTGAGAAAGAGTATGGCGAATGTCTGTGTTTTCGCGGGTGGATGATAGGACTGCCCACTAAGGCCAGGAAGTGAGTCTGGAGTGTAGGCGTGCCATCGCAAGATGCAAGTAGAGCGTGTTTCTAATCAAGGGAGAGACGATGTACTAGACGGTTTGGCACGCTTATGCGGTCCCTGGGCTTAACATCACTCGTCGAGGAACTCCGTGGGTAAACCTCTAGTCTCCCTCAGGTTATTTCACGTTCGAGAGCACGGTCTATGCGAGATGCCAAACGCACTCCGACGAATATTTTTTGAATCACACGTCGACATCTTACTCTTCATGAGATCCGTTCATCGTGGGCACGAGATACCTCATCCCATGCTTATGTAGAACACTAGTTTTTCCATCTAGAGCATGTTAGTATGACTCGCTGGCAACGAACAGACCCACGTACATTTTCACCGTCCGATCCCGTCCTCCACTGACCACCTTATCGGCAACGAAATCGACGCAATAGACTTCGTCCGTATGTCCTGGTAGATCGTTTTTGAGTTTATATGTTTTGAGATCCCATATCTGAGTGAAAGAACGAGAGATTAACGAACGCGATGGGGTCGCGCACAAACGGGAGACGTACCTTGACAGTGCTGTCCTTGCTTGCACTGACCACCATCCGTGAGTCTGCGCTCCACGCAAGCCGGTATACAGGACCGACATGTCCACGCAGGGTCGCCACAAACTTGCCCATCATCCCTAGGTCGACAAGGTCGGTATTGAGGATGCGATGTAGCACTGCAAGAGCACCAAAAGAGACGTACCAGCTCCTCCAGTACAATCCCAGAGGCGCACAGCATTATCCCACCCTGCACTTGCCGCCCATCGTCCATCAGGAGAAAAGGCGACGTGGGACACCTGCCGTTGATGGCCAGTCAGTCGATTCAGGGGTTTTGATTTACCGCCGCCTGAGTCGGACGCGGATGAGAAGAGGGACCACAGGAAGAGGGTATGATCGTCAGAGCCCGAAACCAACAGTTCCGGCGTGCGAGCGATGAGAGCATCATATCGTCTGAGTGCTTGTGCCTGTGCTGGAGTAGGAACCTGTGAGCGAGACCTTTACAGGACTATGTTTGTGATACCTTCTTCATCAGACGCTGGTCGCTTAGTGGTGTGATCGAAGGGACCGGTTCGGAGCACGAAGTCCGTGTTGAGAGCGAGGGTGGTTACCCAATGTGCGTGGTCCTTGAGGATCATCAATTGCTTTCCCTGCGAGATGATCAGTCATCCTGCCTGATGTAGAACGAAAAAGCTCGACCCCCTGTGCATCCCAGACCCTCACTGTGCGATCACTGCTGGCAGTGTAGAGCACTCCTTTGCCACCTTTTTCCCCACCTCCCCATTTGACGACGTTGACGCTGGCCGTATGACCGCCGAGAGTATACTCGAGCCGTTGCGTCGCCGATGACCAGACACGTACAGCCCCATCCTTGGATGACGATGCGAGACGCGGTGCTGTCGGATTTCTGTTTCACATGCATCGAAGCGTAAGCCAACGGCCTTGAAACTCGCCAAGAAAGACGCACATGTGTACAGGTTCCCAAGCGAGGGAGGTCACCCACTTTGAATGGCCTTTCATGGCGTCCCCAATCGGTTTTCCGGACTTGGGATCCCATAGTCTGACGTGTCCGTCGTGGCCGCCGCTGGCGAGCTTACGTTCGATTGGATCCCATTCGACGCAAAGGACCCAGCCGGTATGTCCAACGAGGGTGTGAGATGGGGTCTCGGTATTAAGGTCCCATAAACGAACGTGGGTGTCGCCAGACCCTGTGGCAAGAAGTGCGCCGGTCGGGGAGAAAGAAGCACACAATATAGGGGAAGTGTGGCCTGGACGCGTTGAATTGAATGAGGTTCATGATCGATAGGACGCATGTTGATGGAAGACATACCTGATAGGGTGCTCGAGCAACGTGTGGCAGGACGTACTTTGAAGACGGACTGTGGTGCACACCGCACGACCAGGATGTTTTCTTCGGAAAAGGCTTGTGAGGGATGGTCTAGGACGTCGTCTTGGATAGACTTTGAGATGACGATGCGAGTGGGTGCATTGGGTTTCGCAACGTCGTCGGGGAGTGCGACATGGAACGCGAAGGGCACGTGGTCGTCACCATCATCTTGCTGTATGTTTTTGCTGTAAGTATCAACCCATATGAACGGACGTGACCTGGTGGCTTGCCTTTACGCGCAGCTGATTCACGAGCAGCTGGAGGGTGTCTCTGGCGACATTTGCAGGGAGGTTGACGGCAGGTGCGATCGGAGTGCCATCGTGCTCATTTACGAACTGGACGACGACGTTGGGTGCGGGCTGTATCGGGTCTGGTACCGGCTCTGGAACACCGTGATAGACCTTTTGTCGTTTCGGTGGTGGAACGAGTGTCGCCATCACGGTGGACTTGGAGAGACTCAAAAATTTGGCTGATTTGCCTGGATTAGAGAAATACCCCCTGTCTATCGTGATCTACTGATCATCCATCGCCGAGGACTACTGAGTATTTGTACAATATATATCCGACTTGCGTCGAGAAACGGATGTCAGCGGCTGGATTACGTCGCGGCTAGAGTGGGGAATGCGCGTGTAAACCGGACGCCGGTCGTGAAGAGCACGTGGATGTGGTACAAGTGTAGGCTAATAGTGATTGATGGGTTCATTCAGTTAGCACTCGCCGAGACTAACGGTTTGGTAAGTAGAAAGCCGGCCGAGGTCGTTCAGAGCATTGCCAATGCACCGCCATGAAAATTTTCGAGTCAAGCTAGTCGATCCGATGTAGTTGACCCCTTTCCACTGCTACCGGCTAACCAAACAGAAGACCGGCCGAGTCAAACTGACTGATGCGACGCCTTTTGTAGACTACAGAGCTGCACATCAAGGGTCTCCACACACTGGTTTAACCGCGGCGCAAAAAAGGGCTCTGTCAGCGAGTAGCAGTGGACCATGCGTCCGTGGTAGCAGGGCTGTGCATCGCTGCGGTGGGTTTTTTTCTTCCAGCGACAATACAATAGAGAAGAACGTGTCATGGCAACATTTTAGTAAACCCTAACCCTATAACAATTCTATTTGTTTACACTTGTTTGTGGGAGTCGAAACGTATACTCGCCTCGCAGACGCTCTCTTCATCCACCCGCCACTTGTCCTTCCTCTACGCCCACACCCAACAACAATGGCCAGCAAAGCAGCACAGAAACGTGTACGCCTCTTCTTAATATCCCCCTTTCGCATCTCAATGGCCCTTGTAGCTCACCAAGGAGTACATCAGTATGCAGAAGGAACCTCCACCATTCGTTTGGGCAGTCCCCGATGAAAAGAATATCCTCACTTGTTAGCACTCTCTCTTTCTCCTCCATGTTCCTTTTTGACACTCTATCGTCAGGGAACTACCTTATCGTGGGCCATTTTCGCTTCGTCTTTCGATCCTTACTAATCTCCCGTAGCATGGTCCTCCTGATTCACCCTTCGCCGGCGGAGAGTATCACGGTGTCCTCCTCTTCCCTTCGGAATACCCTTTCAAGCCTCCTGGTATCAAGGTCCTTCCTTTTCTTCCTATTCTTGTCACTCTCAAACAGAATTTCCAATAGATGTTCACGCCCTCTGGTCGCTTTCAGCCAGATAAGAAGATTTGTTTCTCAATGTCAGATTTTCATCCGGGAACAGTACGTGGTTTTTCTCTGAACCTCCCGTGATGTCGCTCATTTCTCCCCTCCACACTACAAGTGGAACCCAGCTTGGAGTGTTGCAACCATGTAAGTTCGCTTTTATCTACTTCCCGGGTGGCCGACCTCCCCTGCGATCATTTTGATGGTCGCGGCCAATTAAATCATCCCCGTTTCATCCCGTTTCTTGGCGTAATGTTAACTTGTTATCTTTAGATTGACCGGTCTCTTATCGTTTATGCTGTCCGATGAGATGACCACCGGCTCCATCACTTCGTCGGACAGTCATAAGAGGTGTTTTGCTGCAAAGAGCCATGCCTTCAACATGTCCCAACCTCGTTTCAGAGATGCATTTCCCGATGTATGTTGCCTATCGTTTAACCTTGTCAGGACGCTGATGGATGTCATTCGTCCTTGCTGTGATTTTCACGTTCCTGATATTGGCTATGCTTTGCTGATGATCATCCCATTGCGAATTGTATGCAGTATTGCACTCCCACCCTCAGGGACTTGCCGAATATGGGTGACCAGGAGATCGCGAAGACCGACTCGGTGTCGACGGTGACCACCAATGCGGCTAGTCTGTACCCCTCGCCCATACCGTCGTCTTCCTCAACGCATCCGCAGCAGGTGATCCTAAGACGGAATGAGTCGCAAACGCCGATGGCAAATGCCCTGCCGATCGCTGCTGACGCATCCAATTCATTGACCCCTACGAACAAACCCGTTGTCCCTCAAGGATGGTCAGCGTCCTGGCGTCAAATTGTTTGGGAAAAGTGGAGGTGGGGTATACTCATTGCGCTGGCGGTGATCGTCTCGAGACTTTCTGCAAGTTCCTGATAAATCTGGCCGACTACCGATTTTCATTCATGTTTTCTGGTTATAACTGGTATGTGCGGACTGTTTTGGTGTGTGGCATTTCAAGTAGTTTATTTCCCGTGTATCAGCTCTAATCTCGTATTCCTGCTTGCTATGCCTGTAAGCACACCAGCACTCCTTACTACTTGCGCGTCGTTATCTCCCCTTCCTTGCTTGTCTTGCTTTTCCTCGACGCTCGTTGTTACCCATCTCTCAATATGTTAGCAAATGTATTACAAGTGTTTCAAGAGTCGACTTAGATCTTATACATCGTTCGGCATCACGTTGACTCCTCTTGGTCCTGCCAGAGCCTCGTCACCGGTCTTTGAGCTCCTTCTAGAACAGGTACGACACTCCTCCAAATATCCTCTGCGACATCGTCTCGGTCCTGTCCCGCATCGATTGTCACCCACCGATCGTCGCGCATCTCGTTGCCAATCCGTTCAAAAATACGCCGAACCCTCGCCTGCACTTCCTGTTTCTCGTACCTCTCCTCGCCATACCCGCCCCGTTGCATGGCCACTTCTGGCTTGATGTCCAGGAAGAATGTCAGATCGGGTACTGGGAGGCCAACCTCTGGGGCTCTGCACCACTCGTATGTGAGATGGGGGCTGTTTTTTTGGGCGGAGAAGGCGATGCCGGAGAAGGCGTAGCGATCTGCAATGACTGTTGTCCCCATGGCGAGGTGTGTGAGGATTGTTGGGCTATTGCGTGCGGGTGCGATGGACGATGGGGGCGATGGGGGAGGCAATGTCACGCATGGTGAATGGAAAACCGGGAATGACAGCGCGTGGGTGACAAGGGTCAACACGCGTCGGCACAAGGCAAACAACAGACGGAGACGGGAGAGGGTACGCACGCCAATTCCCACCGATTCGCGGCAAAGAGCAAGTGAATGGCGTGGTCGTCGAGATCGGACTGAGAACGTAGGTACGTGTCGATCATCTTTCCGATCGCGGTCGTCCGGTCTGAGGGATGTATGCCAGTGATGTGGTGGAATGATGTGGTGTGATGGACGGTGATTGTGGGTGTGATGTGAACACATATCATGGTGGATGGGGTTGCGCACGCATCACCACGCGTGTGGTGTTGTTCGTGTTCGCAAAGAGACCATCGATCGTTAGTCGTGATTGGGTTGTGAGGTAGAACGTCGAAGCGAGGCGAGATAGATAGCGACGGAGACAGACCGCAAGGGGCAATCCATGGTCGCGTCAAAGAGGCCACGCAGGAAACAGAAACAACGCTTACCAGGAAATTTGAGGAGGACGGCCTTTGGCGCAGACCCTGTGTCCCTCGCAGATAACTCGGATCGGATGCGATCAAGGAGACGCGCTGCTTGGGTGCTCTTTCCAGATCTGTCCAGTCCCTCGATGACGATAAATGCACCGCGGGGAGGAGAAGAGGTGGACATGTGCTACCTCGAGTGAGGCGGGTGAGATGAGATGGGTGGACGTCCTCGGGGGTGAGAAGGTGCAGGTTGAAGGGCCGGACAGGATTTAGTTGAACAGCCTCCTTAAACGCGTTCATCACCCTGTACGCCTGAACGCAGTTGGGGAAGAATCGGCGGGGGGGCAATCGTTTATATCAAAAGTTTTCAGGATATATGATCGGGAACTTTGTTTCCAGCTAGTAGTCCTAAAGTAAAACTTGGTCACCCGATACTATCATTGACTCGGAACAGCGTGAGACAAGATGTAGCGATACCTATTCTATGTGTCTTATCCGATCACCGAAACCAGGCCCAAGAATACGAGATAAGCTGGGAACCAGGCGGTCCTACGCATTTCATTACGGACGTGGTATGTACGCGTATCGTGCATGAGATCGGAGCCTGAGCTGCGCAGGCGACCTCACACTCGCCACAATCCGGGTCATTCAAGTCGGAACTCAGTATCAAGACACATTATTGTTATCGTGGGCATGTCGTGGGCAATCTGGACACAGCCTAGGCTAGTAGAAAGCGTAAATTTCCATTCCTCGGTGCGTAGATTGCTACGGATCGCCCAAACGCGGTCATCATGAACACAAATGAAGACACTAGAAGTCTGGAACCCACTATCAAGCGAAATGGTGAGAACGCTCCTCAAGTCATGAACGGAAAAATAAAGTTACCGTGGAGGACGGATCAATCGTGTATGTACATACGCACCCTGGGCGATAACAGCCGCACGTAAGATATGGCCTGCATAATGGAAGCGGTTTCAAACCCAGTCGCGTGTGATCCGAGGTACTTACTTGAGGGCACTACATATGATTGTCTACTATGACGACCGAGAGCCAATTAAGACTTCGTATCGTCTCTTGACCAGGGAACCGCTGTAGAATGCGGAGGTGGGCCGCTCCGAAGAATATTCACTAGTTTAAGCGAAGACGGCCGTTGAGTTGTCCCGCTCTGCTTATGGAACCAGGCGTCCTAGGTCTAAACTCTAGATTCATACAATAGGACACCGATTTGACCATAGTGATCCACGAGCGTGGCTCATTAACTGTGAAGCACGCTCATAGATGCTGGAAGAGATAATACATGACGGAGACACGACATAAAGGGAATGAGATTAAATGCCAGCGCACCGTCGGGACAGATCTTGCTCAAGATCGTGGCCATAACACGAACTAGGTCAAATTGGCTGTGGCTTATACCTCTTCTTGACGGACCTTCTTTGGACGTCCTCGGAATCATGCCCGAGGTGACTTCCCTAAAAATGACAGATGGTACTGCATCTTGCTAAACCGAATCAACTTGTCAAAATTACAAGCTGCTAGTAATTTCTCAAATGTGATCACCTCAACACACCTGCAAGAAACACCGCGAGAGCGTAGATAAGACTCATAAGAGTAACCCCAGAGCGTCGGTCCCACAGTATGTGTTACTATTAGGACTACATATGTCTACCAGGTTCTGTCAGTCGGTCGTTTCTCGAACTTCTGCACAAATAAGCTATATCACCTACTTTGAACATAAACTTGAATATACTCGTATTGGCTCGGTGCTTCGTCAGTCCTGATGGTATTCCGTCTGATAGACTCGCCTCCCACGTACGTTCTTGGTACGTCCCTTTAATTTTATAGTACAGTGCGCTCTCAGCTTCACCGCAGCTTCTGTGCTCGGGGAAAAAGACTCAAAAAAAACTCACCGTTGTCTCACATCATATTTTGGTGTAGCGCAAAGACTTGAGTCACTTGGATACGATTCTCAGGTGACGTGTCATTCGGGCATGAACCTCGTCCTCGGGAATCCTGAAGGTGATATCTTCTGAGGCAAACCCGCCTGGAGATAATGCCGGAAATCAGTTCAGGACGGCGCATCAACGATCTCGTGAAACTTACAACTGAGGTAACACCGCCGGCGGACAGGCGACGCCAACGCCGAGCCAGTGGCGTGTCCCCGGCGACTGAGCAAAGCGAGTCGACCGGAACGATGTCAAGCGTAAGGTTCACGCTGCTAATCGGGCCGAGTTGCCTGAGCGCGCAGGATCAGAAATGCAATACGGCAACGCAAGGGTTGTGAAGGTTTTTTTACTCCATTCAAGTTAGAGGGCCAACCAGGTGGCGGTCCGCACAGGGATCCGTCACGGCGTTTCCGATGAACCTGGAAAATAAAAGAAAATAAATAATAAGTAATCATGCGTCGGTCCCATGCGTCGGTCTGTTCCTGCGTTCCAACTGTCTGATGCGGTGGAACCCCAGGCATAGGCACCGGACATGGACCAGGATGCATCAGAAGGTCGTCGTCATACCAAACGTATGTCGACTTCCTCCCATGGGTTTGCACTGCGAGCCAGGGGACAGAGAGTGGACCACACCCACACCTAATTGAACGTATGACAGGTGTCACTTTTCAGAAACAATGGGGTGATAACAACCATCCAAGCTTTCAGGAACAATCACAGATTGACTCGCAACATATAACGCACCCGTATCTCTCCGAGTTTGTGATCCAGCCCATGGGTACCGACGATGTTCCCATTGAATTTGTCTTTGGACGTTTTTTCATATGGCGGCGTCACTCCGCTGGCCACTCTGTTGTGATAATCATCGCTGGCAACTGTCCCTTGTCCATCGCGATTCGCCAACCTGTCGAATCGGCTAATATCTTGGCATCCGAGTTTTTTGGCCGATTGTTACGTCGCTCCAATAATCGTATCGAATCCGAGTCTGGACCATATCCCCTTCATTCATGTGCTGCGCCCTGGTCCTTTTCTTGACATTGATCACATGAACAGATAGAGACCCGATGATTCGGATCGACCGACATTCTAAGTAGTATGTATGCCCAAGGAGCTGCCAAGTGCAGCCTAGGCGAGAACGCGTCATAGCCTACGCTCGCCCGCGGTGATTATTCGTCAATGCACCGGAACAGGATATAGATCCCTACTTGATATCACTCTGTCGGTCAGCGTCGGTCTCGGTGGGAAATACGTACGTGCGCATGCATTCCGCGACGATCGGCACGACATTGATATGAAATTCCGTGGAAGAAAAGGCCATCATGTTTCAATTATTGTATGAATTTCATCCATGATGTTTATCGATATGAGACCTGAATCAGAATGCCACACGCAACCAGGCATGTACGTGAAGGCATGCGCACCGATAGGGTCGGTCAACGTCGGCTACACCACACCTTCCACCGAATTTTTTTTTTGTCGGACGAGATGCGAATTTCAGGCATTGTCATAATATTGGTGTATCTCGTCTTCTTTGACCTTTGACTAGTACATGTATGGGTCCAGCGACGTATCATGGTCCACGTTCGTATCACACGTTTTCTCCATACATACGTGAACCGTGACGAGAACGGGAGGACATGAGCGAGATCTCTGGTGTCTGGAAAGGATGGCCGACTGTCATTCCGTCATGACGCACACCTGCGTGAGATGGCCATTTGTCCTCGGTCCCACAAACGTGGTGGATATGGATACAGTAATCGATTCCCCCGAATCCGGAACATGAAAGGAATTGGGCCTCCCGCTTACACGGTCCCGCGGTACGCCAAACAGTTTTTTTTTCTATTTTTCCCTTTTGGTTTCCTCTCCTGTTCATGCCTGTCATGCAAGCTCCAACTTGCGATTTACAAGTACCGCCATGTCGGTTCTTCGGGGAGAAAGGTCTCATCCAACGGGGGTCTTAGTTTCGCAGACACGTCAAACGTGATATAATCATGATCATAATGCTGAGAGCGTCCAGCGTGTCTTATCAGATATTGAAACACGCCTGTGTGGTCCCATGACGAGAGAGCCTGTTCCCCCCACACATTAATAAACCACTAGATGGCAAGGTCGGCCCAGGCATCTGGTGCGAATGCCAAGAGACGTTACGGCCTCTCCTCATGATCCTCATGTGGCAGCGCGGGAGCAAAGTCGACATCGTACACAAGTGCGAAATACTCAGCGGGCCAATAGTCACTTATGTAGCTTGATGTCGACAAGTACGAGCCCGAGTACTTCGATGTTGCGAGAGAAAAATCGGTGACTGAGCTCGCGTCTTTCCAGGCCTACATTGGTCGTTACATGTGGCATCATTCGATAGGTGCAGCAGCATCTCCAGAGAATGAAACCTTCAACGCAACCCAAGCTGGTCCACGTTCTCATGCGCTTTTTTTTTTTGACAAGAGACGCGGATCAAGAGTGGTTACCTAACGTGGAGAATAGCCAGAGGTGGAATACAAATGCGTCAGATCAACATATCAGCACTTGATGAAGTCATGAACGTGTGGGTGCGAGAATCTCGGGGAACATTTAAGGTTTTCATTCTTGAGAATGGGTTCCTATAGGACCGTCGTTCCTGTCCGTTGACCTGTGATTAGACGACACGTTCAGTGCGTCTTCACAACACCGTTGGTGTCCCACAGTCACACTGGTCGAGAAGCGTGCCTCCCATCCGGTAATGTTGCATGCGGTTTACCCAGGCATGTGAGTTTCAGATCTGATTGAATTCAACACAATCAGATGGAACACGAAGCGGACTAGTATTGGACATACTTTATAGTACCTAGCCTAAAACGTGTCCTCTGGAACCAATCTGCGTTGAAACCAATGGGGGGATACTCGGCGCTGGAAAAACTTGGCCCAAATGCTACCAACACCGCAAGGCCATGTGTGGAGCTCATCGAATTTGGTTAGATGAACAGCGGGGGTGCAAGTCGCTCAAACTGCGAATGATGCTGTCATTCGTTCTCATGATGGTGGCTCATCGTCAAAACTCAAATCGTACTTGACGGGAGAGGTCGCGTAAGTGGGTGTACGAAAGGAGTAACGGGCTGGCGTTGAGTGCGACTGCGGTGCCAAGGAAGAGGCGCGGGTGACACCCGGGCATGTCGACGTCGGCATTTATCAATTCATGGAGAAAGGTCGCTTGGTATCGGGAATGAAGCCTCGAACGCTACGAGTGGCGTAGTCACCCAAGCTTGGCATAGCGCTGGGAAACGGTGACTCGATGACTCGGTGATTCGGTGGTTTTCGCCATCCGCATCGATGAAGAGGGCAGGCTGTCCAGCGAGACGAGTAATGTCACCGGTCGGGTACTCGGTATCGTATCAGAAAGGTATAAACAGGAACTTGAGAGCCAGAATGTTTCATGAATCAAAAGTCGATGGGATTCGTCATGGGAAGCGTCCTGAGATTGGTAAGTTGAACAAAAGTGTGAGAATATCAAATTTACACGAACCCATGGGCGAAGAGTGTGTCGTTGGCGGTATCCCGGCAAGATGGTGAACCTTTTCGTAAGCTCTTACTAGTTGGGCACCCGAAGAGTCGGCAGAAGCCACTTAAACTCTACGGGGTGCAAGATACTCACAGGAGATCTTCCTGAGCGCAACTCACGTGAACAAAGTCGTGTCCTGTTATGTACAACGCTTGATCCAGTGGGAGGATAGCAGCAACGGGAACTCGCCAAAGTCCGTCAGGTAGCCACTGAACCACAGCCCTAGTAGGCGGTGGTGTGGCCTCGTTGCAAGGCCCAGTGTGAATGATGGTAGAGATCGCCGTCTTTCGATTGACAGAGACGGAGATAGATTGACTGAGAGGCTCACACCTTGCAAACAAGGGCTATTGCAGGTCCGTGCGTCGACCGTCATATCGTAGTCGAGAAAAACACTAATCAGTCTCGCGGGTGGAACTTTTGAAAGGAGATGGGAACATGCCTTGATTATGTAATCGACAAGTTGGTTGGAAACTTGTTGGACGCCGTGCGCAACGTTGTCCAAGCCCAAGTTTGGTGTTTACAAAATTCCAGGTTGAGCTGACAGACCGACCATGCCAATCAAGCACCTCGAAAGTGAGCTTGAATCGTTTTTTCCCCCTGTATTCTCGTCGTCGAATGACTAATGGTAACCGCACACTTTGGTACAGACTATCTCGCTGAGCGGAAGCACTTGCAAACATTTCCTCTCAATGTTTTATCCGACTCGCGTCTTGGAATTGATGCCTCTTACTACTTGCAGCAGCTCACCGATAACCCGCCCTCTCGCGAACCCCTTCTAGCTGCTACGGGTGGTCTTCCGCTCGCCCTAACCCAGCGCATCGAAGCCGATCTTCGTACCCTCGAAAAACTCCACATCAAACCCGTTTTTGTCTTTCCTGGACTACTCCCTGCCAAGCGGTGGAAACAATACCAACACCACACCGAATGCAACGAAGCGTGTAGGGACAGGAGAGAAGCATGGTCCAAGTATGAAGCCGGCCAGGAGGATGCAGCCATCAAGCTGTTCGAAGGTCGCAGTGGGATTGCTCAGTGGGATCTGTGGCGCATGGTTCTACGCATCTTTAGACATCGAAATGTCGAGTTCCTCGTTGCGCCCTACGTTGCTTGGGCACAGGTCTGTTCTCGTGTGCACTGCTTCGATGGGTTAAACTTATTCTGCCCAAGTTAATCTATCTCCTCCGGCACTCGAAATCATACATCCATGCCATCTATGGTCCAACCGACACCTTACTGTATCCGGGCGTGGATAAACTGATTACCTCCCTTGATCTCACATCAAGCGCGCCATTCTTCACGTTTACCTCGAAGCGCACCATCCTGAATGACCTCGGAGTCAATGAGGACCAGTTCCTCGATATTGGAATTTTGGTCGGATTTGAGCACTCCCCCACCTTCCCTCCCAACATGCACGACCAGGCACTGAAAGCCACGGTTGACATGGTCAAGTATTACAAGTCGGGGCACGCCGCCGTGTCGGCGTTTTCAGAGCATCACGGTGTCAAATCGACGCAATACCCGGACCAGTATGCACGGACGCGTTCCATGATCAAGTATTCTCTGATACTCTCGTCTGAAGGGACTGTTGTACCACTTCCTCTCGCTATCACCACACCTCCTGCTCATGGTCCTAATCATCACCCCCACCACCCTACTGCAGCGGACATTCCCTCTGATCTACACGAGATATTTACACACCGACTACCGGACGAAGTGTACTTTTATCTGTCACGAGGCCTGTTGGGTCCTCAAGCGCTCGTTTGGCTGACAAGTGGTCAGATTATCGAGCCCCCACCGCTTGATAACGGCGAAACCACCGAATATAAGCGATTTATCAAAGAGGTGATCACAGATGGGCAGACTGGTCCACGGGCGACGGCCCTAGCGCTGATAAGCAGCGTGTCTCACACCTTTTGGAACAACCGAAAGGTGATGGGTAATTTCTGGTTCGAGAACCCTGCCCCGCATGGACAGAAGCCGGTGCAACACAATTCGGTTCAGACGGTCCAACTCGCCGAACGGGTAGCGGGCTGGAACGTCAGCTACGCGATTGTGGAGGAAGAGCTGAGGCGACAGAACGTGGGCAATCGTTTATTACTGCGGGGTTAGCGCTGATAGCCAGACGATGTTATCTAGTCATCGACGATCGACTTTGTGCTGTGCCTCGGCGCGACGGCGTCGGAAAAGCTTGCACTACGGACCAAAGCCAAGACCAACCTGCCGTCGGGTCAGCTGGACAAAAAAGATGAGGTTGTCGCGAACGTGATTTGGCGATTCCTTGAACTGAGAGGGTGAGTGGGAGGTGTATCATGAAGGGCGATCACAGAGTGATTGATTGAGACGACAGGTTCCTGTTGAACTCCCACATGCACTCACCTTTGGCAAGAGCGATGTACACGGCAATTAAGCAAGCGCGCCTAAACGACAAGTTTCAGGAGCCACTATATTTATTCCTGGAACTAGTGAGAGCGGGTGTGATGCATGGCCACTTATGGTCAGGGCGAGCATTCAGTGGAGGACCGAGTTTCGGGACCGGTACGAAGTCGGTCTCACGTTGATGGCTTAGCTGACGTGTCAATTGCAGACGATGAGAAATCGTGTATGCTTCTGGTGATGCGGGTACTGAGCATCGTGCCATTGAACTTCAAGGTGAGGCGAAAGCCAAAGCAGAGCATGGAATCCTGTCTCTGACAGGGAATGATTTGCAGCCACAACCATGGTCCGCTCCGTTGTCACGTGAATTGCTTGTGTTCAACTCGTTTGTGCGATCGTTGACACGGGCACTACGCACGTTGCTGGAGGTGACGACGCTGAACATGCTATTGCGGAACGATGCGCGGAGGGCGCGGGACGACCTTTTGGACATAACGATTTCACTTCCCTTCCAAGCGGAGGTGAACACTGGATTTGGGGTGCTTGCGAAGGTGTACTTGGACACGCTAACACACCTGAACAACCAAACGAGGGTACGAGACCCGAATGCAGAAGGGGTGAAGGAATGCAAGCAAATGGCGCTCGAGATCTGCGAAGAAACGTTCCCAGGGGTGAAGCTACCAAAACAAGAAGTGGAGCGAGGATTCCGGTTCTGGGACATCGTAAGTGGCAAGGAATGGGTATGTACTTGAGGCTAACATGCGTACAGGCGTTGACTGCCATGAGGCAACTACACTCGGAGGGTGCTGTGCTACGTGAACTGATTGACCAGTTCGAGGCGGCAGAAGCATGGCTTGCACCGATGCGACCATGAGCTTAAAGTTGACGGCAACACAGGGTCATTAGGGAAAAAAAAAAATTTGTTTTTGTTTTTGTTTTTGTTTTTTTTTGAGTATTTTATCTCGGGAAAAGATGACATGTTAGAGCGTCGAAAGAGACCGTCGGAATGGTAAGGGGAAGCTGGGAAAAAAGAGAGGGATAGAGATGGGAACGTGATGCTAGAAAAGGGAATATATAAGACACGTGACTTTGTTCGGAGTATGAAAGGTGTCGAAATGGATCTGAGATCTGATCTTGATCCGAAAAGGGAATCTCGCTGTCTAGATCTCAGAAGGACTCGCGTGGCAAATGGCCCGTTTTATAAAAATTCGAATGCTCGCCGTCAAGTATTTCCCCAGATGCCCGCTATCATGCAACTCCATCCTGCTGAACCTGAACTCGTACACATGCTACACTGCGACCCACTCAAACCACCGAATACAGGTCATCTCTACGTTTGTCAACCAAACTCGGCCCTCCAAATCATTCAGCTCGTGGAGGGCCCTCCTCCCCCACCACGCCGCATATCCTCCGTCATACATTCCTCCGATGACCGCTCCTCCTCCGCCTCCTCCGGTCCATCCACCTCTGACTCTGAGGGGGACTGCTCTTCCTACTGCTCCTCCATAATCACACCAGACGAGTCCTCTGATCCAATACCGTGGACAGACGATACCTTCAGCACCCGTATGAAGCGCGTCCATGCCTGGCGAGACGGCTTTGTCAAAGCAACCTCCGGTATGTCCTTTCTCCCCACCCTTTCCGCCCGTCCATCTCACCCCCCACAGAGCTACGCACATCCTCCCTCAAACGCAAATCAAATCCGCACCAGACAGACGACGACTCTGTGTGTGTTCTCGTTGCATCGCAATACAGTGACTCATCTCCTCCATCAGGTCTCCCACACTTCAAAACGCTCACGTTCACGCGATGGACACAGCATATCCAGGCTCACGGGGCACCCTTGTCCCGCTTGCGATACGCTCTTCCCGTCCTCCTCCAGTCTCCGCAAACACGGCGGTGCTCCAGATACCCCTGAAGCATGTCGTGTCGCCGTCGAATACAATTTCGAGAACGTCCGCCCTCCACCACCGAGTTCACTTTTTTCTTCGTCTTCTCACACATACATGCACACATGACGATCATGATCACACATCATCTCGCATTGTTGTACGATAACCCACGACTATTTCTTGTCTAGTACGGTACATACATTTCTCATACTTGCGGTGTAACCTCAGGTCGGTGAAGTAAAAGGGCGCATTTTATCGTTTGTACATTATCAGATTCTAGCTTCACCTTAATTATACCATATTAATTCACTAACTTGTTCCTTCATCCAAAGGGTCGTCCTATGCTCGAATCTGTCGAGGGACAACTTGCCGTTTCGTCAGTGCATCTGATTAGCAACGTGATCAGGCGGTATAGGTATTCACTGCCTGTTGATGCTCGGCTTGCAGGCACCACCTCTTTCGCCACATTATCCAGTCATCTGGGACCTGACATGGGAACAAGCCAGCGAAACGCTCCAAATACATAGCTTGCTTGAGAGCACCGGAACTTGGGAATACCGCCGAATCCGTCCAAAGTTGTCCTCCGTGTCTCTTTCCCACGAGGAGTACGGGCTTGGCCAAGCATAACATGACCTTATGCGTGTGCGTGAGTTGTGCTTTTTCGAACTTGCCCTCCAACCGCAATTCCGCATTCGGTCTTCTTTGAACAGCGGTGTGGTCCTTTTAGAACGACATACTGTAAATGGGCATCGAGGCGGTTGAGTCGGATTTGAGGATGTTGGCTTTTTCCGCATACGTATCGTATCCGGTAATCATCCGTCCGAGACCGATTTCTGAAATCTTGGGGTCGACGACGGCGAACAAGAAGCCGAAAAGAAAGTAGACACGAACGAAAACGAGGGGCGGTGTCGTAAACGCGGCAATCACATTGCACGAGTGTCCGTCCTGTGGGATCCATCGCGATGGCTCGTCGCCGTTCAACGTTCATTCTCGCGTTCGATTTTCCCATCTACTTGCGGTTGTTGACAGAATCTGAATTGCTTTTGCCAACTGGACACGACGGTCAACGGCAACCTTGCGACAACGGACGTCCATCTTACGCATGGACACGAGGCAGTTTTCGATTGATGAGCGCTGTGGTAAACTTTGGGTTTGCCGGGGCAACGACCCGCCTTAACGTTGCCCAACGTGGTGATATGTAGTACATCGATGCGTTCTAAAATTCCCTTGGTCGGTACCCGTGGAAGGACTTGAGAGAACGATCGGCTCCAAGGAGGCATCGAGGGACGTCACACAACGTGAATCGAATAGGTCAACGGAGCAAGAGTGTCAAACGTCTTGTACATAATCGTTTCTTTGCTGTAAGAACGCCGTGGTGTGAGAGTCTTGCGCGCGCGGTTTTTGCTGGTGATGAGAAAAAGAAAAAGAGACAGTCCATGTACTACACTTGCATTTCTGAATGGACCAATCTGAAACGCACGGCATTCGGTCCTACCTCACACGGCGCAAAGGATCGTTTTGGGCTACTTTGTTCGCATTGTCACCACGTGTCTGCGTCTGGGAATCCTCCGTGTTCTCGCTCAACCGATGGATGCGGGGGTTCCCATCGAAACTCGTTTGTGGGGACGAACAACGAAGCGTACGTTGCCTGGCGGGAGAAACAGGACACGTACTTGTCGTCAAGTAGGCCGAGACGCTTCCGAGAGAGAGAGAGCGGCGCGAGTACCTACGAGCGCGTTACGACAAACTAACGTGTTCACTTTGGGTTTTTTTTATTTAGTTGTCAACGGACCTCCCTCTTCCATCGTTGTCGACAAAAAGGATGATCTCGGGTTCGTTCCGCATTTGAACTTACCCGTCACGCTTCTGCGATCGTGTACTAAGCCTTATATGTCGTTGCTCTATTTCCATCGTCGTGAAAACCGAAGCACAGAGCGAGAGAGCTCAAGGACCGATAGCGATCACGGTGGGAGGCGCGTGTATTCTCGAAATATAGCGCAACTTGTTTTAATTTTGAGCGTGTGGTACGACATGGCTTGTTCGCCATCGATCCTGCTTTGCGTCATGTCCGGCTTCCTCGTACCTCGTCTTCTTCCGTCATCACCAATAAATAGACGCTCTAGAACATGAACGGGTCCTCTCTGATGCAGGCGTACACGCATGCGACTCGGTGCGAGTCTGTGGATGACCACCCCGTGATGTCACCGTCTGACATCAGTGATCCCCCACACGCAGGCAATCAACGCCTTTGCTATCCCCAATGTGGCAGCGCGTGGTCTGGATCTAGACGCAGTCGCAGTTCATATTCATGCTCAAGATCTGGGGGAAGAACGCGCAGGGACCACATGCGGTCGCTTTTCAAGGGCGTGAGTCGCCGAGCGTAGTATCGTGGAGGCGTGCTCTTTCGGAGGACCGCCCCTGAGCGTACACGCGTTCGCAACCTCCACGCTCTAGGGATACGACAGCGAGTGAGGATGTGACCTAGGTCTCAGGCGCACGGACAAGGTCCACGGTCCAGACGCTCACGCACAAACCCACACATGCACTGGCTCCTATCTCACGAGACTGGGTGTCGTATAGCACCAGGAAGGAGGAGGGAGTCGCTGTGGTCGTTGTCGCCAAGTCTCACCACCTGATGTCTCGTGCGAGCTGTTCAACGTCATCACCGAAGCGGTGCTCCTCCGGATCTCAAACTCCCCTCGTTTCTTTAGGACGATGCTCGGCGATTCTAGAGGCCCGTTCGATATATTTTTAGCGCGCGGTACCGCACGTCCTTGTGAAGCTAGGCACTCAAGTGGCATACACAGCATGGCGTCTCAACACAGCTTAAGTATAGGTGTCTTGTTCCAAACCGGATCCAAGAAAAGACTTACTCGGAAATGGACAGAGTTCCATTTTCGTGGACGTCGTGATAAAAGCAATGCTAGTCTGATTCTCGCGGACGTGAAAGTCTCACGCAGAGGGTTTGGCCTGGGAGTCCGCTCAAGTCCCGTTTCCAATCCCGAAAGTCTCGACTTGAGCCTGAGAGCCGGCAAACAAGTGATGATGATGATACGGTGGCGCATGGTGGTGTCCTATTGGACTACGGGATGAAGCATATACGCAAGATGATTGATCTCTGTTTTCTCACAAGCCTGTAGCTATTCTTGGTCCGCAGAAGGCATACCAGTATCGTTTGGCGATCGCCGTCGATAGTACTTGGCCGTGAGAGCTCGCCCTGCATATCATCATACATGAGTTGATGAGTGAAAGAAGTTGCTTCTATCGTGCCGTGCCATCCGAAGCAGAGGAGTGCTGCGATGGCGCTGGTTCTGTCAATTGACTTGCTCCTTTTTAGCGACGACGCCACTATCTTTGGTAGGTCCTATCGTTCCGGATATTCACACGATGGGCTCACAAGGCGGTACATACACATGAGGGTGCCTTCATAAAACATGGTATGCGTGTGTACGGGCGGATGAACTAGGGGATACATATTTCCTAGGTGAATCGAGCAGGTCAGAAATCTACCAGGGCAATCTCTTTTCATGCAGATGACTCGGGGTTGGGCGCGGGGCTCACCCTTGCACAAGGTTTTTTCAAATGCAATACACGATCGAAGTGACCCTGATCATGAGTGATGGCCCTCACAAGTTGGGGTAATGACCAGTTTCAGAAAATGGGTGGTCGGATGCCCGTACGGGTACATCATGGACACGTCGATGCTGATGCGAGGGGATAGTCGAAGGTCTCCGAGGCGTTATTGTTGCATCGACGCGCAATCCCATCCTATCTTGGCTGCTTTCTGTTTACCCCGTCTCCTTGACATTTTCCACCCCTCCCAATGGAGATCCGATCAGAAGACAGCACAATTTGGTCAAAATGAACTCGAAAACCCGCTTGAAAATGGAACGGTGCGCGTACGGGGCGTGTCCGGTTTTACCCACGGTGTGGGGGCATGGATTCATATCGGGCATCTATGAAAGCCCTGTGAACGCGTGTAACAAGGATCTGGCCATCGTGCATTGCGTCCTGTCAATACATGTAGGGTACGAGGACTCGTTTTGGGTCGCTTTTGTAGGCTTGAGGTTCGGTGTGCTGGCGAGTGTATCCAAAGTGTGAGTACATATACGCAACGCATGGACGTGTTTTAATCTGGTCGAAATAGGGTAAAGACTGGAAGGGGAAAGTCAGGATGGTTGGGCCAAGGCGCTATTACCGTGTGTGAGGGTTGGCACGCGGTACACCCGGGCGAGAACGTTCAAGGGCGGTGGGTGAGCGTCCGTTGCTTAAGCTTCGAAACATGGAAGCAAGGTCTGATATGAATGTGTGGTAGGTGGTCGTCTCCACCGCCGAGTTTGAGCCTTGGAGACCTCCCTGGTTGCGAAGGTACACGATTGCCCTGGGACTACAGTATATACTTAAGTACCATGAGAGTGCGCAGCAGAGTGGTTTCCTTTTTCGGCTTTAGAGCGCAAACATGAATTAGTGGTTACTCCACTCCACGGTTTACTATCACGATGCCCTCTACCAAGGCCCAGCGACATCTCTTTCGAACGTCCGACCCCGCCCAGATTCTGCCTCTAAAAACTTCCGATACGAGACCCCCCTTGACTACACGTCTCCCTAAACGATGTTTTCGGCTGCTTGTCTTCCTGTTCCTGTCTTTTTCGGCTCTTGTATGGCTCTACCGCTACCACCTTTCCGCGATAGAACTCATTGCGGGCGAAGGCGACGCCACGGAGCACACCTTACCTCCGCTCTACGAGGCTTACCACGACTATGAACGACACCTCCCACAGCACAATTTGTCCCTACCTTTTCCTGAAGGTCGAGATGCGAAATTCTTTTGGGCACCCAATCATGTTACTGGTGAGCTTTTCGTTCTTCTCCATGGGCTGTGAAAAGGTATCCTATCCTCATCTTCAGAGTCGGGGTGGGGAAACGTCATGCAGGAGCTTCTCCTGAATGCACTTTTGGCACATGAAACGAATCGCGTGTGAGTACACTGGCCTTTGACCCTTGATGAGAACAACAACAGAAATCCCGTTTCTAGTTTCGTCTTCGACAATTATACGTGGGCCCGCGATGGCCCGGAGTATGTGGAGTACAACGGAAGAATGATCCCCGCCCGCATACCCCTGTCGGCGATCATCAGCGGTAATGTCGTCTCCATCCCCGCCGTGTTTTGGACCTGATCAGGATGGCATATCCAGGTCCTATAATTGGCTCTCCGTTTGGTCCTGGGGATCCCACACCACGTGCGGTGCATAGAGAGTACTTTAAGCAAGTGTGCCCGAACCCGACTATCTTGGACAGTAACGCAGTCGTCAGCGGGGATCTTCGATACGACAACAATGTCCCTGCGTCGCAGATATTTGACGTGTGGGTAGAGAAACTAAATTCTATCAATGACCCTTGCGTCGAGGTCCAACTAGGTTCACCTCAGCTTTTCGACATATGGTGTGTCACGTGACGATGCTGATCGTTACATTGTGATAACTGACACAGACATTTAGGCTATTTGGGGCGCCGAGGATTCTATCCATCTGGTCACGTCTCTCCCGGTCACCCATTCTTCGAGAATTTTCGTGGTCTCCATTGGTTTTGGCCGCGTTTGCTCGCAATGCACATCTCTTTGGGCCAACGACCCGGTCTTTCCGATTCCTCCCGTCTTATTTGCAGCCATCGTCCCCACAACCAACCTATACGGAGTTGCACAATGTTGAACCTCTACTGCCAGCGGCGAAGGTAAATCCAATCCCAGGCCTTCTTGTGTTACACATCCGAAGAGGTGACTTCGGGGATCACTGTTCACACCTTGCGAAATGGTCCTCTGACTGGAATGGCTTCAACAAGTTTGCGGCGCTGCCCGACAAGTTTCATCCACCTCACGATGGCGGTGGTGGCCAGACGACCGAAGCCAACGCGAAATACTATTACCAACGGTGTTTCCCGACTGTTGATCAAATCGTGGAGAGGGTACGCGAGGTGCTTGCTGATCACGAAAGGTTACATGGTGCGGCGAAGGGGCTTAAGAGAATCTACGTGATGACCAATGGCGAAGCAACTTGGTTGGACGAGTTGAAGGAAGCGCTGATGGGGATAAAGCAGTGGGAGTCCGTGTCGAGCAGTCGCGATCTGCGGCTTAGTTGGGAGGCAAAACCTGTGGCACAGGCTATGGATATGTTGGTGGGTCAACGGGCACAGGTGTTTATCGGGAACGGCGTACGTCATGTCATGTTCCGTCTGCGTGAGCGGTCATGCTTACTACCATGCGTTCCCAGTTCTCGAGTCTGACCTCGAACATCGTCATGTTTCGGATGTTGCGAGAGCTACCGCCCAATGACACCCGATTCTGGTAACAGGGTACGGGTACTTTTTACCGGCTGCCCTGTCGCGCAGGCATTTTAGATTCGGGGGGGATAACGCGTTCCGCTCGTTGGGCACTGGTGCTTTGTTGCGATCTCATAGGTATTTCCGTTGTCCAGGGGTTTATGGGGGCGTACCCCGCCTTCGGCATATGCCCCTAATGTACACGCGATACATCCTACTACACTAGCATATGCACGATGAGTCGTTCCCTACAAGTTACATTCATTCTTTTCGCATGTTTCCGGGGAATGATTTTTATAGGACAGAACTTGACGTAGTCATTACATCAATTTACATGTAGGTAGGGTTGCTACTTGCCATATTAATATACACGTAACGATGACGTTCGTTTCTTACATTTTTGAACCCATATTGGATGGCAGAGGGTGAAACTTTCCTTTTTGGGATTTCTTGTTCTTTTCCTGTTCGGCGGCCATGGTGTTTTGATAAGGGTCGAGGATGAGAGGTATCAGGGTCTTCTTCGGATCTCTGGTGGGTATTGTGATTCAGACTGATCAGCATCAAGGTATGGTTATCGTCTGCGGGCTTCTCTGCGTGTTGGTATGATCCTCGGCGTCATCAAAAGTTGACTCCATGGTGCCGCCCGAACATATGTATGTCGACCCATCGTGCGATCGATTATCACACTTGTCAATTGCGTTTCGGCGCTGCCGTTCCTGATCCGTCATCATAATTGTTGGACGTTGACGGGTCACCTGGTGTGTTGTCATTGAACGTCTGCTGTCTATCAGATCCCCGCACATGCCAGTGATAGACGTGATTATAGAGCTGTCCAACCGTATTCCTATAACGTTCGCACATCCGCCACTTTCTCCAGGGCGTCTGGCCGCGACGCGGGCACACGTCTGTCAAGTTTTAGCGTGTCAGAGGCTTAGGTTCAAAAAGCGGACGTATCGCATCCTTCCATACATGTATCATGTCACCACGAGCCAAGCGGCAAACGGCCAAACGCCTCAACGAGCCCGATCCGAATGCTTACCCGTGCGGAACCCGTGTTCTTGGCTTCGAAACCGAAAATCCATGTGGATTTCCATATCGATTGGTTAACCACAGTTCATTTTTGGAATATAGATTGATATGCACTCCTCGAGGGAGAATACGTGGATCCCGTATACAGAAACTTTTTTCTGCGCGATGCTTGGCAGTGGCGGGTGGACTGGTAACTTTGCTGACATGGTGGACGATGGTAGCCGATGCTGCAAATTGAGCTGTGACCGCCAGTCGGATCTGTGAGTAGGCCCTCGTAGAGATTCGGGACGGGGACCTGGCACGTTCGCATGGGCGCATGTTTGTAGATTCGAAACGTGCCAACGTCCAGAGCGACGAGAGACACCATCGGAACTCGCTTCTGGTACGTCAACATCGTTGTAGACTGGGCAGCCCTTTAATTGTGATACAGAATTCGAAAAGTACCGTAACTTGTCCGGGATGATCAGACATCCGGCCGGGCGGGCCGCATCCAGCGCGTCTTGCCCAGAAAAGTTCGAACGGCACCCCGCGATACCGACCGCTGCTTCCGCGGACTGTGACATGTCGTGGATGTTGATCAACAGCCGACGTCCGGGGGTTGCCAGGCGTGTGGATGGGAAGTTTGGAGCACCTCCTGTGGTGACATACCCAGCTAGCGATGGTTGACGTTGGTTGTACAGAGACACCTACTGGTTAATATGACGGGAAAGAAGCGTCCTTACGCTGTCGGCCAGGACGGTGCCATATTTCTATTTCCCCCGTGTCATCGACGATCGATTTGATCGATTGGCTTCTGAGCCACCGCCTCGCCTTGTAGCTGGTGGATTCCACTAGGGCCATGACATTTCTGGGCTCCGTGGTGGTGATCCGCGGTGGCCCGCTGTCGACGGTCGTCTGTCCAGGTAACCCTGAAGAGCCTTCCGTGTGGATTGACTTTGATTTGTATTCGTGTGGTAGGCACGGTCGTCTGATCACCGCGGGTAGGTCGTGGCCTGGGTTAGACCGCGTTCACTGTAGTGTCTTCGACATTCGAAAAACCATGCACGTTGGTCCACTCGCTATACTCGGGGTTTGCCGGTTACAGCCTGAGGAAGCGTTCGTTTCGCCCGCCCTTCCTAAAAAGTAGCGTTTGGTTTCGAAGCCAATTGCTAAGAAGCCTCCACGGAACGATAAGGATGGGGAATATCACTGATTTGACTTCACAAACCGATTGCCCGCGGTTGCCAACTCACTGAGTAAGACACCAACATGTACCTAGTAATCACTGGCAGGTCGCTCGCGTCATCATCATGCCAACAGCACGACATAAGTTCGGGTCATGCGGGTGTGTCGTCAAATATCGAGCCGGTGTCTCGTTTCCACTGATGGCTCCCCGCATTGACGTCTTGGTGTTTTTGGTTGCGCTGAAAGACCGTGATCAATTATTTAGTCGGCGACTAGACTGGCTACCGGTGATCTCGCCACCCTCCGGCATGGGGCGAACAGTGACCAGCTTCTCGCGAATATTTTCTGTTCATCCGGTAGATGAATGACGCGCGACGGCCTGGTTTGGGCATGAGTGTTGGACCCTGGACTTTTTAGCGCTTCTAGTAAGTTACTTGATCGTCATAGTCTTAGGACGCTTGGGGAAGTCGTGAACACGAGTGACGATGACATGGATCCGATCGACATCGACACCAATACCATCCGGGGTCGTCACCGAGTAGACCCGAACATGCACCTATGTCACCGTATCCATTTGTAGGGACACATTCAGGCACTGCTCTCTGGCCGATTGCGATCTCGGTTTGTGGTCACGTATGAGAACATACTACATTAACATTTTTAAGGCTATGGGAACGGTTGCTGCTCACTGGTGCAATCCAGCTGTTCCTCCTACCACTTTTCAGCCACGGTCAACCTGGGTCCTGGAAGTCGATGCCCTACTTCGGCTGTTCAAGTTTGCCTCCGTTCGAACAGTGTTCCAAGTCCGATGGTGCCTTGCCGTTGTCCGGCCCGAAGCGGGACATCGTCGCCGTGCTGCACGTCCCCACCCAGTAGCATGCGGAGAAGAACCTAGACGGAAAAACCAAAGTTGAATCGTTTGTATACCTTCGAATCAAATGGGACACCGGTGCCTTGGTCTGCTCTCATGGAATCGAATGACGCGAGAATTAGCCTGCCGTTCTTGGCTAGTCTGTAGGGTTCTAGTGGCACGGTCAGATCTCCCGCTCTTCTCCCTTCATCCTTTAACCATCGGTTGCCCACGACCAGAACTTGGTGTGCGAGGAAAATCTTTTTTGGCAATCCATACGACCGAGAATCGTTGCATTGATGGGAACCATACAGACGAGGGTGCCAATTGAAGCAGCCGTACCGTTACTTCCTCAAGAATCCAAACGTATATCTCGCCAAGGTGTACCTGATTTCAAGCAGCAATGGACGAAAAATGTTGACATCGGTCCGGTCCGGATTGAAGGGAGGTTTTCCACGGGGCGAGGTGTTTCGACATATGAGTCCAGGGGGTCACAATCCATGGTATGAAGTTTTCGCCGTGATGGGAAGATGGAGCAAACATCGTCTCGTTTTTCTCACTAAACATGGTAACGGGATCAACATCCCAACATATGTTTTCTCTCCGCTGCCAAGCTTTGTCACAAATCGGATGGTATTCTAGCAACGTCATCAAGGGGAATCGATCGAAGGAGGGACGAACCTAAATTATTGCTTTCTGCGGCGCCCATATGTGTGATGCTGATCTGTACGGGACCGAGACATCTCAAGGGGCCGACAAGTCGCCGAGATCTGGAGTACATCGAACACAATCGAAGGTAGCGGACAATTTGCCGTCCTTATCATCTTCTTTTGGTGCCTTACGTCTATGACACATCGTGGGACTCGGCCAATGTGTGTCCGTGTCCACATACGCCGAGCCAATCGTAAGTCTTTGGCACACGGATCCGGAATTGCCTTCCCCACCCCGGAGAAACGGAACCGGAACAAGGACAGAGACAACACAAACCAGGTGCCTTCTCGTCCGGAACTCTATTCGAATTAGGTTATACCAACCAAATGGTAGAGGCCCGGCCACACTGGGCTGCTGATCAATCTTCATGAGAACCAGCGGAGAGAATGGCCTTCCCGCGTTGACACAAGATCCGACGGGCTCTGATACTAATGAGTGTACTTCTGATTATCTGATAGAATAGGAGGCATTCTTACCGGAAGGCACTGCGGGGTGGGAGCGAAATGTCACAATGGGGTAATAATGCTTGTGCAAGCCATTGGGAAACAGGAGCCACAACCGGAATGTACGAGTGTGGATAAATAACGATTACCTTTCCGGCGGAGCGAATCGTGTTCCAAGATTTGGAAGAAACAGCGTCCGAGGGTATGTTTGAAGAAATCGGCCGTGACATGATTGCATGGATGACGAGTACCTGGGGTGCGTTCTCGTGGAAGAGAAATCAGGGATTGCTGAGGCCTGCTTGTATGGGCTGACTGCGATTTTGTCCATAACCAGAAAGTTCTCTGCAACGGTGTCTCCAGCGTACCTGTGTCCATCGAGTGGATTGACAGAAAACAACATTAATACTGACACTGACTATGACAGAGTGAATCACTTCTTCGTACGTGCTCAGTACCACTACGTCATCAATGCATCAAGGTCAGTACAGAGTGCGGACACGCAGGACTTTCAGCATAAAATTCGTAGTTTCAAGTTCACGTGGACTGAGTGACTGTCTTCTCAACTCGTCAACGAAGATGGCTGTATGACAGTCCTGTCTGGAATCGTCGAGCGCAGCGATTGGAGCTACTACCTGTGCTAACTTGAGGCGCTGCAATAAATTCTATACTACATTAATTCTGATGAGATAAAAAAAAAGTCGACTCTTTGGGGGCCTAGAAATGTCGCGCAGCCAATGAACGCTTCAGAAGTGATTTCATAATATGTCATATTAAGTATGTCTCACAAAGTATACTAATTTAATTATTTAGGCTTACTTAAACATGACTTACAAGATTTTGCAGGTCATGCGAGATGGTGTTCTCCGCCATCATGCATCGACGAGTCTTGGACTTCAGTCCCAGTGTGTTGCAATCCCAACTGATATGAAAGATTCCACGGAGCTGCGAAATACAGTACCGTAATCGAGCGGGGACAAGCGGACAGTGTGCCAGCGAGGCGAAGAACGGCTGTGCAACGTTGACATTTGGCAGGTCAAGTCACTCCGCGGCCCAGCTGCGGTGTAAGAAGATGGTCCTGAATTATCAAGCACAAAGGGTCATTGGCCGCAAGGAAGCATCTGTGGTGAGGCTCGACCTCACTTTATTCAAATGTATGACCAAGGCAAGGAAGTTGTGACGAGTGGGCTTTGCAATTTCTTGGGAACGTGTGAGTGCACAATTACTCGAAAAGGTTAACCCCTTTCATTTCTCTCCAATCCTCGTAAATAGTACACTAAGCCTCAGACAGCTGTCAGTCCCATTGACCCCGGTTTTGCATATAAAAACCAACATGCTCACCTCGACAAGCATCGCAGCGACGCTCTCCTTCCCAATCAAAGCCAACATTTCCCTCCCAATTAGTCTAGTGACCTCTAGGTACATACGTGCCAACTTCTGCTTGCACAGCCATCACTCGTTGCGCAGATCATCCACCCCTTTCTTCCGCTCAGCTTCTTCAGCCACAACCATGAGCTCTGATAAGAACGTCCAAATCACCCTTCGTCCCAACCACGAACGCGGTCACGCCGACCACGGCTGGTTGAAGACCTTCCACACATTTTCCTTCGCTGGGTTCGTATTGCACCTGACCTATCCTTATCGCCCTTGCATTGTCTCTGAACTGATTTTTAATCAGGTATCAAGACCCCAACCACGAGTCTTACAGCTCCCTTCGCGTCATCAATGAGGACCGCGTTGCTGCCCATACAGGATTTGGCACTCACAGCCATAAGCATTATGAAATTTTTTCCTATGTCATTGATGGGAAACTCGAGCAGTAAGCTCACCCGTATCCACCACTCAGAGGTTGCTGATGTCTCGCACAGCAAAGATTCGATGGGCAACACGGAAGTCCTTTCCCGCGGTGCGCTTCAAATGACGTCCGCAGGGACAGGAATCTCTCATTCTGAGAAGGCGAACGGAGGGAACGATGTCTACTTCTGTCAGATTTGGGCGTCGCCTCGCCCCGGAGGAGGGAACGGCAAGCCTGCCTATTTCACGAGGTGTGTCGTTTGCCTTCATTTATTTGATTTTTTTTTTCTTTCTTGGAGCGAGTCTCGACCTCATGCTTACTCTTTCGCACTCAGACAATTCACGGACGAAGAGAAGAGGGACCGCTTCGTTCCAGTTGTCGCTCCCGACAATGCTCCTGGGGTCACACTTGGCAGAGAAGACAGCGGACCTGCGCCAGTCCGATCCGAACTCTGGATGTACGCCTCGTTGATTCAACCTGGTACCTCGCTTGTCCATACACCGTCTGGAAACGGTCAGATGAAGAAAGGGTATATCCACTTGATTCAGAAGTCTGGATACAATCCAGGACGAGCGCAAGGCGTTACTCTGAAGATCGGCTCACCTGCTGACGAGTCGCAGGTCGAGTTGCGGGAGGGCGACGGCGCATATTTGACGTACGGGCCCGACTACGAGCTTCTGGTTAAAAATGATAGCCAGGGGGTTGCTGAAGTCCTGCTCTTTGATCTTGAATAAGTGGTCGAAAGAATGTGTTGTATCATGTGTTTTGTATAGGAATAATAGTGCTGTTCACAACAACCTCTCTTCCCCCATACTCTGACGTTGTATACTCTGGCAATTTTTGAATTTCGTCGTAGGGATACATGCAAAGTCATCCGCCGCCTGGATTGTCGAGCTCCTACAGAAATCTATTCTCAAACATTTCCGCTGGCCGTAGCAGTTCGCATGATGGCATTGGATACCTCTATCAACTTTCGACTAGACAACTTTTCGGTACGAGGTCCAACTCAGGCGGTTGATACTCAGTTCTCTTTACTCGGGCTGTAACTCACAGGATCTCAAATAGTACCAGTGTGCTTCGATCTGGAAGCCCGGTGTCAGAAAATTCCCGAAAAGATTATGACCGTTTGCCAACGGACCCATCGCTCTGCGTGTGCAAAGACCAGGACAATGCCCGGAACAGCGCTGCTGAAAGGTTTTCAAGTCAGTTTGAAGCAATCCGGATATCTTCCGACAAGATTCCCGAAATCATCGCTCTTGACACTGGCTGCCATTCCGTTGATGAATGACTGCCTAGTGGAGGGCTGCATCCACGCTCAAGTTGAGTATACAACGCAAGTTCCCGAAACTTGACCAAGGAAGGCTATGCTCACGGTAAAAGGCCAGGCTAAATGAGAGATGGAGTCCGGACAGACTGAGTATGGAATTAACTTGTTCAGCCTACATATTTGGTGGTGCCAGGGATGCGGCAGCAGTGGCAGACACGGCAGAGGGCTAGGTTGGTACTGGTAATGATGGCCCGATGACAAAACCGATTAAATGCTCTTGTACCCACCGTGAATGAGAGGTCCCCGATATCTCTCCGCGCAGCATGCCGCCGGGGGGGTTCATCAACGATGGAAAGTAAGACGCGCAGAACTATGATGGCGCCGCCAACGCAGTGACTTTTCGTAACACTGGTTGGTCCAAGCCAAACGTTTCACTGCGATATGTCGTAAATTGATAAGGAGAAATAAGCATGCAGCAGTTTTCACCGTGTTCCCGGAGATCATCATCCTCAGTATGCCCCCCTTACGTTGGGGCTGACTAACCAAAGTTTTTGAAATCGAGGCACGATGTAGATGTACATGGCCGCACGATGAAAATTTCGAACTTGTCCTCCGGTCCAGATAGTTCTAGAGTATACTGATGGGGTGGAGTAGGATGTCCAATGAGCTAAAAGCCGTCGATGGACAATGACCAAGGCGAAGAGCCGCACATGACTTGGCTTTGCAATTTCGTGGGAACGCGTGAGGATTTTATTACTTGAAAAGGAAATCCCCTATCGTGTCTCTCTCATCCTCCTCGTAAGCGTCTCAGTCCAACACCGGGTATATAAAGCAAGCACTATCTCTTCGTCGAGAATCGTCTCAGAGTTCCCGAACAACATCCAGACATTCTCATTGACCTACAGCTCCGCAGCCATTAACTTCCTTCCTTCTCTCTGCTTCCTCCTAACTGCAACTATGAGTTCGGGCAGTGACATTCGCATCATCCCCCGTCGCAGCAACGAGCGCGGCCACGCAGATCACGGCTGGTTAAAGACCTTCCACACGTTTTCTTTCGCAGAGTTCGTGTAGCAGAGTGGTTATACTCGCCTGTAAACTGACCATCGAACTAATAGCTATCAGAGTCCTCGCCACGAGTCTTTCGCCTCCCTTCGTGTCCTCAATGAGGACCGCGTCAAGGCTCATACAGGGTTTGGCACCCACGGCCACCAGCACTACGAAATATTCTCCTATGTCATTAGTGGCAAGCTCGAGCAGTAAGCCTACTTCCCGTGCATTCACCACAGAACAGGTCACTGATGAGCGACACAGCGAAGACTCTATGGGCAACACGGAAGTTTTGTCCCGCGGTGCCCTCCAGATGACGTCCACGGGAACTGGAATCACTCACTCCGAGAAGGCACATGGAGGGGACGATGTTCACTTCTGCCAGATCTGGGCATCGCCTCGCACTGGGCAAGGTCGTGGCAAGCCCGCCTACTTCACGAGGTAAGTCGTATCAGCATCGTTTGCTAACCCTCGACTTTCCACTTACTCGTATGTAGATACTTTACAGACGAAGAAAAGAAGAACCGTCTTGCTCTGGTTGTCGCCCCCGATAACGCTGAGGGGGTTACGCTTGGGAGAGAAGATGGGGGACCTGCGCCGATCCGGTCTGAACTTCGGATGTACGCCTCGCTAATCCACCCAGGTGCCTGTGTGGTTCACACGCCATCTGGGATCAGTCAAATGAGGAAAGGATACATCCATGTAATCCAAAAATCCGGATACAATCCTGGGCCAGCGAAAGGCGCTACTCTGAAGATCTCCGGGAAAGACGGATCGCAAGTTGAGTTACGCGAGGGAGATGGCGCATATTTGACATACGGGCCTGGCGTAGAGCTTCGACTTGAAAATGATAGCCAGGGAGTCGCGGAAGTCTTGCTCTTTGATCTCGAATGAGCAGTCGAAAGAATTACAAATATGTTATAGGTCCTGGTCCTTGCCACTGTAATGTATGTATATTGCTTGTTGTAGACGGTCACTTTTCATCCTAGTAGTAGTCCAGTTAATCGAGCGATTCGTGAGGCTCCGCCCATAGACTTACTCCAAGTTCCGCGCGCGAAAATTCCAAGGCCATTGCAGAACCTTAGTCCCGCCGAGAATGTTATGCCAGTGTTCCTGGAAAATAGCCTTGACTGGCTGAAATGACAAGCGTCACACCAGTGAGTGGGAATGAGACGTAACACGTGTGTTAGACAACGTCCTTTGTTGTGATATTAGTTGGTCAAACTCGGGCATTTCAGATGCAGTGGATATAGATTCGTAAGGGCAAACCGTACGTGTTGCAACAGAATAATCGTTGAAGCATGCCGTGAATCTGGCCATGAAGGTGACATCTCAAGTATCTGGTTCATGTAGGATAAAATAGCACCGAAAGTAGGATCATAGTCCACAACAATCAGTTATCGATTTACGGACCAGCTCGATACCAAACTTGGGGCTCTTTGGAGGGCAAGCGGTGATGATCGGCGGCAGACATGCCGGCGCAGCTCGAAATATGGCATTTTTCATCTGGTCTACGTGTTCCCGTCCTCCATTCTCAAGTTGGTCGGCCTTTGTGATGATGGCTTGCAACGTGAACTTGGTTCCGCCTGATTGTTGGACCCGAGAGTCTAAGTCAGACAGCATGGCTTCGTCCGTGGACTGTAAGCCGTGAGGGGCAGAAAAGAGTATGTATATCCGTCGTAACCTAGAACGTAGCTAAATCGACAAGGAGTGGGGGAGTCTTGACAATGCATCACTCACTCGTCTCGATGTGTAATATAGTGGTTGAATACAGCCCCCCATTCCGAACGACCTCGTGAACCGTATCCAGGGGAGTCGACAACAATCAGCTTACCGGGGGGGAGTCCAACTCGGAAGAAGTTCAAGGATTGAGTACGACCCTGCAAACTTACTCTGAAAGCAGTAACATGGATGGAATAACGGTTACTCACAGCCTTTTTACTCGTAAATAGCAAATCTTTGCGCCCGAGAACAGCATTAAGCAGCGATGATTTGCCCACATTCGCTCTGCCTGACAGAATGTTATGAACGAAACAGGAACCGCAAATCGCGCTTGTTTTACCGGTTACAATGACCTTATTGAGCAGGAGGTAAGATCACTGATGGGAGATTGTCTGAACTCACTTCTGGCAGTCCGTTGAATCGCCGCAACGAATTTATATTCGTGACCAATGCAAGAAACTCGGCGGAACCAGGGGTTTGGAATATCGTCTTTGAGCTAGTGGAATTATTCCTTGATAAACAAAGGCGACTTTTTATACATGTTGTCACTCGACCTATGTAGTGACGGGATAGTCGCAACCACGACATGGCTCGGGCTTAATACTCCTGGATCATTCAGTTGGAGGAAGGGTGATTGTTTAGCTTTGTTATTTCTCAAAGCCTTTGCCAAATATGCGCAAACTCGTCCAGATTCCAAGCAGCCGGCTGATCGCGTTTTTTGTGTCCTGCAATCTCCACGATGGACCCACTCGCTGGTATGGACGAATCAACGACGGACGAAGATAACGCTTCGCAGACAACAGAAGACGATCCTCAAGTTCCCGATAACCCACCTCCCGTCCCAGTCCCAGTCCCACCCGTGCAGCCTCAACTCGTTCAACCTGCTACTACCCATCGCGAACGGCCGAATTACCAGCTTCGACATACTTTGCGTGGACACACCCAGTCCATTTCTGCCGTAAAGTTCAGTCCCGACGGGACACTTCTCGCATCGTGCGGTATGTTCTCCTTGATTCACGCATTGTCTTGCCCACCTTTGACAATAGTGATTTTCCACGCACGTAAACAGCCGCCGACAACCTGATCAAGATATGGTCCCCCTTCACCGGCGAATTGATACGCAACCTCAGTGGCCACACCAAAGGACTTTCGGATGTCGCTTGGTCCACAGACGGCACGTACCTCGCATCTGCCTCGGATGACACGACCATACGGATATGGAACGTCGACACCGTGCGTCTCTCATCCCAAGATCGTGTCTCTCCTTGTTTGAAACATGATATCAACACGACGCAAGCATAGGGCCTGACAACCAAACACCTGCGCGGTCACTCCAGCTTTGTATTTTGCGTCAGTTACAGCGTCGCATCGGATCTGCTTGTATCTGGAGGGTGTGAAGGGGATGTTCGAATCTGGAATGTTGCGAGAGGTTCGTCCGTTGAGCATTGCACCGACTCAGAACTCATGACTACTTTCTCAGGCAAGTGTACAAAGACGTTGAATGGTCACATGGATTATGTTACCGCTGTGCATTTCAACCGAGATGCTACTCTCGTCGTCTCTTGTGCACTTGACGGATTGATGTGAGCTTGCTTAATTCTGTTCCGTCCATGATTGCCTTTAAGTCGGTTCCAGTCGGATCTGGAACACCACGACAGGCCAATGTTTGAAGACACTGACCGAGGGCAACGATGCGGTGTGGTAACTATCATCCACCTTCCTTCCCTTTTCAAACTCGAGGTTCACTTGACTTTATGCCAGTCAGCACGTCCAGTTCTCGCCCAATTCAAAATACATCTTGTCAACGGCGCACGACAGTGCCATCCGCCTCTGGGACTACCACACGTCCCGGTGTCTGAAAACGTACATGGGGCACAGAAACGAAAAATACTGTATCGCGGCTTGTTTTAGCGTGACTGGTGGAAAATGGATTGTGTCCGGAAGCGAAGACAACAAGGTGTATATTTGGGACCTGCAGAGCCGTGAAGTCGCACAAACGCTGGAGGCTCATTTAGGTGCGTGCTTCCGCTTGGCGCTTCTTGGACTTGCATTCACTAGGACTCCCAGGCGTCGTTGTCGCTATAGCTGTAAGACATCTCTAATATTTCACTGGATGTTATCTCATTGAACGTGCCCTTAACAGACCCACCCCCACCAAAACATGATAGCGTCAGGTTCGATTGAGCCAGATCTTGCGATTCGAATATGGTCGGATCGAGAGCCACCTACTTGAGAAAAAACATTCGGCATGGATTCATCTACTTCCGTCGAGTATGCCTTGTTTGATATACTGTAAACTCCCGTGTTGTGCAAATGTAGTAAAAGTACACAGAAAAACATCGTCAAAAGTGTATTCAGCTACGGTTCCATCGTTCAAACTGGCTTGGCATTGACAAGATCTTAGTTCAAGACGTTAGAACAGTGGGCACGGCCGATTACGAGCAAAAATCCTCACCTTTTGCAACCTCCTTATCGGCATCTGTGAGTCCAGAATCATGTGCTTCCAGGAAGGCATCGACTTCATCCATGACTTGATCATCATCCTCTCCATGCACCATGTCCAAATCACTATCGTCCTCGTCGTCTCCCGCGTCGTCAATGGCGAACGGTGTTCGCTCCATGAACGCCGCACTAACCGCCTGCACATGCGGCATGGGTGAGAACGTCGACGACAATGCAGACCCAGGGACGTTATCCTGCGGCCCCGTCGCATTGACACTGAGTGCTGAGCAGGAAGCCTGAGACGTCGACAGATTATCCGAACTAGGGGACACAAAGGTCGAAGTAGCCGAGGGCGAGATGAGTGACTCGCGGGCCTTGGGTTCTTCCAACTTGGTGTACCGCCCGATCGTGGGCCGGTAGATGACCTGGTGTTTACCGATCGTCTTCCCGAGTTCGTCACTAAGCTTGTGGAATATCTTCTTGTTGTCCTCTGTTGCAATGTTGGACCAGAGGTCTTCCAGGAAGCCTCCGCCAGAAGTAGGTAACTCCAGATCCGGAACAAACTCTAGCTTGAATGATGCGGACAGGTCGGTCTCAAAGAATGATTCCAGTATTTCATCAGCCAAGACAACCATTCGGAAACTGTGATCAAAGTCAGCAGAGTCATTCAAGTCCTCTCTATCATGCCGCACGTTGCAAGATTAAGGTATGGTTGATTGTGACCTATTTGTTGCGGTTCCGTTTTCCCGGTCTCACTATTTGTCTCTTGTGGTAAGAGGGCGTCACCATACTCGAAGGCGTTTGTCATGAAGCGACTAACGGCCCCCAGATAGGCGTCACCAATTTCATGGCGGAAAATGAACTGACGGGACCTCGTTGAATGATTACACGACACCTCATCAATCAAACTCACCAAGAAAGATTCGGAAAGCGTCAGGACTTCATCCTTTGTCAAATATCCGTCCTTGTTCTTGTCATGCAGGTTAAAGAACCACTCTATGTTCTCCATCAGATCGTTGAACATCACGCCGTCCAACCCAGAAACTAGGTCCTGATGCCAATATAAGCGCAAAAAATGCTGCTTCGGCTTCGGAACCCACCTGGAATGATAGAGACCCTCTACAAGCAGTATCCCAGAAGAAGAAAAGTCTATCAATAAGTTCATGCTCTGCGACCTCACGATCGACACGTTGCTGGCCGTAAGTCAACAATGAACCCGGAAATACTAGATTAAGGGGCCCACGCACCTGGAAACCATTTAGAACAATTTTTTCGTCTCGCGCCCACGTCAAAATTTCACTCAGGAACACCCTGAAGGTCTTCAACCCGATCCTCGTCTCGAGCCTTTCCTGTGTGCTGTCAGTGCCGACAAGCAGCGAGGGCGGTGGTGCCACGGTCGGTGGGGGTGGCTCCACACACATTGCTTTGTATAGTGCGTCGTAGATCAACCCTACTTGCTCCTTTGTAAACCTTGCAAGTGTTTTAAGATTCCGAACGGCAGCCCGCCTTGAAAAGTTCTCGATGTTATTGACAATCTCGTTTCGATACTTGCGCCGCTCGGACAAAATCGCCTCGTCCGTGATCACTGCGAACTCTCGGAAGGATACGAGAAGAAGCTCCTGGAAACGAGTGATGGCGCGTGCCCTCGGATCTGATGAATCTGGATGTGCCGAATCACCGAGAGATGCAAAGTACTCTCTCATCAAGCTGCAAATGCTTATGAGTACCGCGCCCAATACATGATGTGAACAAGCTTACTTCAAGAACCCCCCGTCATCCTGAATTTGTAACAACTTCTCCCCGTTGATCTTCAGTATAGCTAAAGGGAGAAAATGAGAGGTGGCCTGAACAAGACAGGATACACTGACCGAGTCTGTGGAAGGCTCAGCAACAAATATACCATAGACACCGGGAGAAATCGTACCCAACTTGAAACAGCACTTTTGGTCCCATACAGAAGAAGCAGTCCACTATCCGAAAGGCGAATACCATAGGCATGCTGTTGATGTATCTTGTGGAGAAGTATGAGGTGATAAAACCAGCTTACGCCAGAGACTATACTGACAAACTCAAGAACCATGGCAGTGATGCTACCGATAGTTGCACGTCAACTGCCGAGAAGTGATCATGTATCATAGGGAGACACCGCACGACCAATGACTCAAAGACCCTCTGATCGAGGAGCGTTCCGTGCATGGTTGGACTGACAGACCAATTCAAGCTAGTTGTAATGTATCCGATTATAGACACACCTGTAGTATCCGGGTAAAAGACGGTCACAGAGAACCTCAAGGAGCCAGAAAGTCTGTTCCTCGGACATATAACTGGAATGCCGCGATGGGTCAAGTGGGGAAATGAAGAACACAGCACATACATGAGAATCGCAGCGGCAAGGATGTTCATTGCCTAGATAGGGAGCATATTGGATGGGGCACCCGGACTAACGTGACTTCTTACCTGGCAGTACCCTACTTCGGGATTTTGAAACGAATACGCCTGCAAGACGCGACGGAGAGCACTGATTCCCACATCCGATTGATACCCAGCATACTCGGGAAGACTACGGTGTAGGTCTTTCTCGATATCTTCGAAGCTCGTGCTCTGCTTTCCCTTGATATCTTCGAGGAGTCGGTCGTACAGCCCAGGGTTCGTATATCGAAGGAAGATTGAACCAGATAGGGTTTCCCAGATCTCACCACGGAGCCGATTGGGAAGCCCGACCTGCACGAGACGCGTGCATTGGGGGTATCTCAAGAGAGTGAGGTTCCGACCATGTGCTGCTCCACAATGTCATCATCGAAGCGGATCAGGGACAAAACGCACTCACTCTGCAAATAGGTGGTCCACAGCTTAATTTTCGAGGCTTCTCGCAATCTACATGTGTTTAGGGGGTGCATGACACGTGAGGGAGAATCCTCACTTCTTCGGATCACCCGGAAACCTGAACCTAAGGCCGAGACCACCGTGATACTCAGCTTCCGGGGGTGGCGATCCTTCCTTGGTATCCGCGATCAAACTGCCGTCTTCTCGCTCATGATCGGCCACTGAAGACGTCGTTGATATGAGTGCCTCGGAATAACACGTTTTTACGAATCCCTTCACAGCCTTCATCTGACCACTTTGAAGTTCTGCTTTCAACGCCTCTCGTAGGTGAGCACAGAACGCGTCTGCTGTCGGCCGCAGGGAAGTCAATTGGACGATCTGCCGAGAGGTGTCAGTCTACCGCGTGACTACGGACGACAACGCACGATCTTCATGCCATGCCAAGTTGATAAACTAAGTGCATAGACACCAGCACGAGCGTTGAGCCGCTCTACGCGTCGTACGGTCGACAGGGGTAGGGTGAATCGGACTGATTTGCGGTCCAACGAAGCGAATGCAAGATACGGTGGGATGAGATGCAACTTCCCAGCCTAGATACGCGATGCTCGTTCGGTTTCTTTAGAAGAGGGAGTAAATTGTCAACATACTCACATACGAGTCCTCGACACCATGTTCACCAAAACTAAGTACTGCGTTGATGTCCACCTTTTCCAGAGCTGGGGAGCTGCGCTTGTCGTCATGTTTGGATGGAGACGGAACCGGTACTTCAGGTATCGAAAAGAAGAGATGGAGGAGCTGGTCCTTCGTGGGCTCCTTGAAATGCCGCAGTTGGGTTGATATCGTAGACATGATGCGACAACCCGCGCGCTCTCCCTTCCAGCGAGGACTTACGGAGAAGCTGTAGGTGCTGAGTGTTTGCAAACAACTATCCAGTCGTAAGCCAACTCCAGTCGAAGTGCGATGTAAATTGGGTAAACGTCGACAAGAGTGGTAGAGGGGCAACTTGCTGCGCCTTTCCAAATGAGGCATCCAATTGCCAACTACTACAACTCATGTCCTAGCATGCATTACACAGGTTTAAGTAGCACATATTCCACCAAAAGTTCTAGTCCAGTTTCTTGCGGCGCGGTTAATTACCAGAATCGATTACCCTCGGGTGGCAGATCATCTGCAGTGCGAAGCATGACTACATTTGAAGAAAGGCTGGACCACTGCAGTCACTGATGAGCCAAGTGCACGGTATGACAGATCAATTGCCCACTCACCCCGTTCCCTATAAATACCTGCGCTCTCTGGGCTACCAGCATGTCCACCGCTTGTGCAACAAATTTTTGTTCCCAAGTCAGGCTCAGATCTCGGTTGCTTCCGACATACACCCAATCCCCAAGATCATACAGAGCCGACTTGAGATCCCTAATCCATGAATTATCGCCGTTGGTCATGATGTATATGTATTCAAGGGGTTCCCGCGATTCTTCCCTTACTGTCCTGACCTTCTCGATGATCCGCTCGAAGCTGGGATAGCAATGGTCCATAAAGGCCTTGTGATTCGCCGAGGAACGTTTAGGATCAGACTGGACCCGATCGTATTTGTCAAGAAACCCTGGAAAGGAATTAAACGTGTTCCATTCTGAGTTCCCCTTAGCAAGATATCTGCAGTGGCCAGAGAAGTCACCCCTTCGCACGTGCATGACGAGCAAACCGGTCATAACATCCTTTAGCCCTGAATATTGCCCAAAGGGCCAGTATGAAGCAGGTGGATATATAAGTTCACGATTAGCCTCGAATGCATCGTAAACCAAGGGTGACCATCCCCAGTGTGACAAGGCAGACAAATTGGACATGTATGGCCAGATGCTCATAAGACGGTCCTTCTGGGCATATACCCTGCAAGTCTCGGTCACTCACTCGTTAAGAAACTGTTGCTAGTAACGCACATGTAATTGAATATTTGTTTATCTGCAGATGTCTCTTCAAATTGGAGACAGGGGTCCTCGATCGACGTGATTTTCTCAGCCCACCTGGAGATGATAAATTCGACTGTGTCCGAGTCGCTCCAGCCGGTAACGTCAGATAATCGGAGGATGGTCGGGTTTGGGCAAACTTTATGGAAGAAATCTTTGTGTACAGCCTGAGGAGTGTTGTCACCTGGAGGCAACGGCCCGCCGGCCAGCGGCCCTTTGGGTTTAACCGCATTGAGCATTGTAAGCGCTCAAGAAATACAGAAACCTTACCCTGAATAAGGGCATTCAGAGGGATGCGAGATGGTATGAGCTTCCCGTTAAAGTGCGAGTATTGTGTACCATCGTTGGCCCAGGTATAGTCGTCGAAAACAAAGCTAGTACTGATATTAGCGTCTGATTTCCTTGCTTCGTGTGGTCACATACGAGCGATTGCACGAGTGTGCGAGGACATAACTCAAAATATAATCTTGCATGACATTTCCCCATCCTACTCCTACATCGACCATCAGCACGGTTTGCGATGAAGCGTGTTGTTCGGCATACTATCTGGATGATTTGGTGACCATAGATACTTGACGTCCGAGTGTTCATAAAATTCGTAATGTGGCAGTTCCAATTCTAGTTGGTGATATTGTGGGTATAAAGGAGGATAGCGACGATAGACAAGCAAAGAATAGATGAGGCTGCGATTGAACGGAAATGCGACAAGAACCAAGATCGTTATTGCAATAAGGACAACGAGTCGCGAGTAGAGTCGCCGCGTGAGATGGAAGCAGGTGTTGGACATTCGCTGACGGCGCCGGAAGGGAAGAAGAGTGATACGTTTCAGGGAATGTCCAACAGCGATGATTATGTCGCCAAGCCGTAGAGTGGGTATGACCATGGACGGATTCACTGCATGTCGCTGCGCCCGCAGTTGTATAGTAATGACCCGGAGGAACGAAAGATGCCGCAGCCCATATGAGGCTGGGAGAATCTTGGGCGCCTCGGGCTTAAAAGAATGATCCCAATATTCCCAACAGAACCGTAATCACGGGCACCCCCGTAGCGAGTCGCACAGGACTTGCCTACATAGGCGAAAACTTCTCCGCAGAATGACTAACAAGGAAGGTGCAGCGCTTCGAACGTTCGCAGCCGTGGCCAAGTTCTCACCTCGTGCCCTCCATCCCTTCTCTATACTCCGCAAATTCAGTGAAACCGGATTCGAATGATTGCAGACACACCACGAAAGTGCTTGTAACCCATTTTCATGGCACGTCAACGTTTCAATCGCTGGGTGCCACGACGTCGAGGTGGTGAAAAATCCTCGGAGGTTCCCGAAGCAGGTATAGTGTCGACATTCCCATCATACAAGGCCTGCCAATCACTTCACTCGTATAACACTACGTGTGACCTACTAAGATAGTACTTAACGTTACTTTTAAGAGGGAGAGACACGCCATCGTTCGCCAAGAATATCATCAGAGCAAAGAAATTGGGAAATTTGATACATGTATCCATAAAGTACCTTGAACTTCGAGTCTATGCAACCCGACAACGCACTTGTCAGTCTTACAAAAAAAGGATGTTGGTACACACCATCCCTACATTTGCATTGATTCAGTCTGATGCATGCGGCCCAGCTCGTCCAGGTTAGTCTTGGAGGTTCAACGTACTCATCACAATGACTAAGCAAAGCGGTTAGCCAGCATGGTGGCCGCTTCTAACCCGCGGCGTTATTCTCGCCTCCGAACTTGAAGTTCTGATCGAACCTCCATTATGCCATAAAAATCCGTCCTATCAGTACGACACCTCTCCTGAAAGTTGTTCGGTGAGATGAATCATTTCTGGTGCCCGAGACTCCCCAACCACTTATCGTCTTAGAGCCATAAATTGGGGCGAGATTTTTGCGATTGGACCCAAAATAACTGCCTCAGTCGATAATCATATAAGCTGATACAGCGTCCCGGTGGCCCAGTCAAAAATGGGTACACACAGTATGTAGGTTGCGTACAACGTGGGGTAATTAATTTACACGTGGTGATCCGGTAGTCACCCAGCGCTGCGCAGGGTGCGGTCTGGTCACTTAGAAATGGGTTGTACTCTCAGAGCAGTGTCACAACGGTTGAAGACGGTGCCGTAAGTATGTACTCACGGGTTTGAAAATTTGGGCAACAAAAGATAATACATTAAGATTACTAGTATTGTCCTAGAGTAACTCGAGCAACCAAAGATAATCCAAGATAAAACTAGTTACCTCCGAGCGTCACAGTATCATCGAGTCGCTAAGTCCATAGTCCACCATCACCAGAACCTGTTCGTATTCGGTTCGAAACCTTTTGCCATACGTAGCATGACGACGTTCGATGTCAAACTGGACCACTTCATCATTCCCGATTGAGCGTAGAATGACGACCAAAAAAACAATACACTTACCCCATTACCTACAAATACTTGAGCCCGCTCTCCAACACACATGTCCAGCCCTTGTGAAACAAACGTTTCCTCCCAAGTGAGCTTTAAATCCCGGCTGCTGCTGAGTCGATCCCACTCCATGTCACTGGCAAGCGCAGATTTGAGTTCTTCAACCCACGAGACGGCGCCGTTCGTCATGATATACAAGTATCGAAGAGGATCCGCACTCTCTGTACGAACTTGTCTGACCTTTTCGACGATCTCTTCGATGGATGGGTAACACCGCCGAACATAGAGAGCCTTGATCTCTTCCGACGTCGCGTCAGCCGGTCGCTCAAATTTGTCCCGAAATTCGGGGAACGAGTTGAAGGCCTGCCAATCTGAGGACCACTCGCCAAGGTTGACACAATGGTCTTCAAAGTCTCCTCGCCGGACATGTAAAGCAACCAACCCGGGGACAGGTGCGTGCTCAGCTTCCTCTTTTGAATCGAAGAACAACCCGGAAAGCTCCGGCGCTGGAGATCCGAAGAGTTGTTGGTTTCTCCTGTAGGCGGAACGGACAATCTGTGACCATTCCCAGCGCGTCGTAACCGGTGACTGTTTCAAGTAGCGCCAGATACTCAACATCCGGCTCTTTACACCATACATCCTATTTAATAGGCGGAACACATAAACGTTAGAACTGTCAGATGTGAAAGCGTCGCAACTCGGCGCACCAATATTCAAAAATCGGATTATCATCCGAGTCTAGCATGAGGCATGGGTTCTCAACCGAGTTGATTACTTCCACCCACTTTTCAAATATGGATGCGGCTGAAGCATCGCTATTAAATCGTATTTCATCGGTGTTGATATCCGAGACTCGCAAGATAGTTGGGTTTGGGCAAACTTCATGAAAGAAGTCTTCGGAGACCGAGAGAGGCGTTTTATCGCCAGCAGGCCACGGTTCGCCGACCATCGAACCTGCGAGAGACGGTAGGCGGCGAAAGCAATAAGGGGTTAGGCAGACGCTTACCTCCTACGATCGTAGAGAGGGGAAAGCGTGAGGGGACTAGCTTGCCATTATATTCCGTGTAACGCGAACCATCTGAGTTCCGAATGTAGTCAACAAATACATAGCTTGATATCGCGTTCGGCTGAGTGATTGAAGGCATGAAACAAGGAGGTAGTACGGGTACTCACGACCGATTAGTGGCATGGGCAAGCGACGCCATCGTAACAAAGTCTTGCATCACATTCCCCCAGCCCGAGTCTGGAGACGATGATGAGGGGCGCCTTCCAGCCAGGTTTGTCAATTCTGGACTTACTTTTGAAATGGTTTGCAGCGAAAAAGTATTTTACTTCTTTGTGCTGATAGTCTTTGTAGTGGGGCAAGGATTGCTCTTTTGCCCGTGCATTGTCATACGGGGGAGGAGGCATGCGTCTTTCAACGAACCGCGCTATGTCGTACCATCTCGAGTAGAAAAGTAGTCCAACCAGGGATAACAAAAAGATTCCTAGTAGTTTGAAACCTCGCTTGGTCAACCCGTAGGACGACATTGGAGGAATGGAGTTTGGGTCGTCAACAGAAGGTCATCAGATGGCCTGTGCTGTCTATTGAAAGAAATAAGATCCCGTTTGGTTGAATGGGACAGTGTAGTGACCGATGACTAATCGCCGGCGTGATGAGTGGCGACACCCAGATCAGTTGGACTTTACACCAGTCCAGAAGGATAGATGTTGGTGTTGGGGGGTAGGCCGGCAGCTGTTGACCTATTATAGCATGGCATATCCAACGCGTGGAGTACGTGAGGCCACAGCGTCGGAGACGTCACGCCCTACGGGAAAAAGAACCCGACACCTCCACTGGCAGTGAAGATGAACACGGCCCATATGAGGAATGGAGGGTAAGGATAATTGATGCTGATAACCCATTGGATCAAGATGCATTGGTCATCTGCGCAAATTTGTGAGTGACAGAAACTAGTTAGGCACGGCTGCTAATAAATACGCACATAAAATGATGGATACCGATGAGACGCTGAGTCCGGTGACTAAAAGCTTCGCTGGCGAAGTTCGTAATTCTCAGGGACCATCGCGGACCATCGGTTTCCATCACTGGCATCAAGACTTGGCAATTCTCCTGCCTTTGAACGACTGTCCAAGACGCGCTACCTGCTGTATCATAAAGTTAATCACAGGTAGCCACCTCCGAGGAGAGCAAGTGGACGGACTGTCATGGACATGATCTTAGCACACCATTGAAATTGAGCATTGACACAATGCCTCTAGAGGGGATAAGAACGAACCGGCACAATGATCGTGCGGACGAAGTTTCGCCATATCGAGAGGTCTGGAACGCTTGTTGCAGGTGGTAGTATAGCGGCGGCACTAGGTCAGTCTGAGTGGCCCATGGTACATCGAAAAAGTAAGCAGTGCCAGTCGTAGTGACTTATCGGCTTCAACCTGAGAGCTGACAATAAGCGCTTAGGACGGGCTCCCATTATTTTCTTTGAGTAACAAATTTTCATGGCACACGCTTAATGATGTAAACAGCGGGCTCAGAAAGGAATGTAAATGTCCCACCGCCGGCGTTGGAGACCGTGTTGAAACATTGATCCACGTAGTATTGTAAATGAAGCCGTGGTGCATATATGTGACATTCCGTTGCATTAATGATCAGGTTGTCACAAAACCGCTTCTACGTGGACCCTCGACGCGCCAGAGCTCCCGTTTATTGGTGGCGCGCGACGCCCGGGTCGGTCTAATTCAATCACAGCTCATGCACATGCAGCTGTATCACGCCTGCATGGGCAAGGTGGCAACAGAAACCGACGACCTCGAATACCATTGGATGACGAATGGGCCTCATTCAGAAGTGTATGGTCACAAAGGGTGCTTCTGAACCATCACGATCACTCTCCGAATCAGTATGTGCGCGTGACTTTCCCGTGGTCCGGTCCGACGAAGGGGACGATTTCCTCCCACCACAGGGCTATCTACTAGTACGACGGGTTAGTACGCAAGGCTTATCTATGCTCACTACTGGGATTATAGCTTCACAGGTTAATTAATTAATACTCGAGTGCTCATTGCTGAGGATCAGGACAATATCCTGTCATTGCAATGCAAATGAACTTAGCTCACATATAGGGTGTTTCATGATGGCACTAGTACTTCGAGGTGATCATTATATGACTATTTGATGTCGTGTGACGTGTGTTTGGGGGTCGGAAACTCTCCCGGCACTGAGTTGGACTGGCGTCGTCCCCGAACCACACACTCCAACGAGTACTACCGTTCAAAGGGGGTCGTCCGCATCACCTGACTTTCTAACAACCACACAGATGGTCAATCTGGGGTATGGCCACATTGACTAGTATTGGACCTCGTTGGCCAATCGAGGCAGTCTGAAGCCCAGCTGATTCTTATCCCAATGGTCTTAGATTGAAGTTGCGTTGTCACAGAAAGCATTCCCACCTCGTGTCGCGGCAAGACAGCCTTTGACGTGCACATGGGCCACCCGGCGGCGCAGTGATGAGCGCCAACCTGGGGAGGTTGCAATCAGGTTTTCTGTATAAAATGCTACAGGGTGAATACGCATATCTCCCCAGTCCTCGTCCAGATACTCCCTGAGGAGCAATGACACCTGCTCTTTTGCTGTGAGCGGTGTCCTCTATGCCCTTTACAGGTGCGACCACCCAGGGTGTCATGATGCGCGAGAGGCAATCCCCCCAAAGATCTCCATTCCCGAATGTACACTCACGACCGTGCATTACTTTGATCAGCTGGCAGATCACAATAATCCCAGCCTTGGCACCTTCCAGATGAACTGGAAGTTCTATCAAAACGGATATACTTCTTCCTTCCTAGACCATCATGGAAATACTAGACTTACGAACTCGAACAACTCTAGGCTGTCCCATCATACTCTCGACACCGGGGGAGAGCAATGCAGACGGTATGGATCACGCCTTTTACTGTGATCTTAAGGCAAATAAAATCTTCGTGGGCTATGTGGGACACCTCACCGACGGCACCATTAATGGTCTCATCGCACAGCAACACAAAGGTGCTACGGTCCTGATCGAGCACCGTATCTCTAGGTACTCAAATCCCTATGACGACTCCACTTCAGAGCCTCAAGCTTCTAACGACCCAACGAGCCACTGATGGCCTTGTCTTCTTTGCGCAGAATGTCGATCTCCCCATGCCGGGGGACAATAATGTCAAGCTCAACACGACGTCGTGGGTCTTGATCGGCGGAAGTTACTCGGGTGAGCAGCATGTGCGTTCATCTCCACAAAAGCACCATGACGGTGCGTTTTTTGGTGCCCTCACGAGCTGGATGATGGTGAAGGTCGGTTTCAAATCGCATTGACTCATTGGCTCACTATCTTCAACAAGCCAGGTATCTTCTGTGCGGCCAATGTATCACCGGCGGCGGTGGAAGCCATAGTGTACGTATCCACTTCCTTTGTCATTTCATTTCGATTCTGATCCTCGCGTCGAACGGTGACTATTATGGCTATTTCACGCCCATCCGTAAACTCATGCCACAAAATTGTTCCTATGATGTTCGGTGGTCGTTACATATCCACGATAAATCCACGCCAACAATGATACAGCTGCTATCCAAAATCTCAAGGGGACTTTCGTACTTGGAGATCTTTCGCATAACGACGACTTTGCCGCCGCTCGTAAGTCGAGGTCACAAAACGGCACAGCCAGACGAAACGCAGTCGCCCACCGGTCCTGGTAGCAGGTTCTTCAACCTTTGCGATGCGCTAGAAGTCAAGGTTGGAACACGGATGTCGAGCATTGAACCTTCCGACCTAATATTCAAGTCCGATATTATCCGGGCAGCAAAGACGCTCGCAACCTTTCGAGCAATCCTATGTAGCTCGGGTACTATTTGTGATTCAACGACGCAATGACAGACGAATCACACTCGGAAGATGAGGATTAATGAATCCTTGCTAGAACTTCTGTCGGAGATTCTAGTCATCGTCGACGTTGATGTTGATTACTTGAGCTTCAAGTGGATGCTGGATCAGCAAAGCGCGACATATGCTGCACTTCCGTCTTGAACCCGTCGGACCGCATCAGACAGGCTGCACCGAGAGATACGCCGTGGCTTTAAAGTTGAGATAACGAAATCAGATTGAGACCACCCGAGTTGCTTCGCAGCCCTGCAACGCCGAAGATAACCCTAGGTTTTCTGATGCGCGCATGCAAGCCACTGATCGGTGGTGCCGGCAACTGATATACATAACCGGTGATGCCTGTTGATCGAAGACAAAATGAGGTGATTCCCAAGGAGAGGGTTGATGATTCGGCGGACGGACCATAATGCTATTTGTGTTCAGGAAAACGGAGGCGTTGCCTGCGCGACGGCAGCCGATAAATTCGAGCCTGCAAGCAATATCATATTTTCGACATCCCAGGTGTGGGGTCCATTAGGTTGCGACAGAGTCGCAACTTTGACCGTAGGCCTTGAAAGTTCCAACCTGGAACGCCGTAGGAGTACGGCGCGCAGGATCTTTAACCTGACCCCGGGCCCATACCCCATTCCACCTATACCTGTCAGATCCGTAATTCAGGGTAATTCGGATAACCGGCGTGTCTCACCCAGGGTGGCCATCCAAGAACGCCGCTTTGGTTGCATGGGAAGTAACTCTTTTACTGAAAAGTCTGATATTCCGAGCAAACCCCGTGGCCGATTGTCGCGTCGGAGTCTCATGAGGCTGAAGGAGGCATGTGGAACAGAGCTTCGAAGCTTGGGTGGGTTGAGAGATCAAGGTCACATTGTGAGAGAGGAACATTCAAGTTGATAGGGTATCAAACTCACACGATCAGCGATGGTGCGTTAGGGATAGCTTGAAGCGTTCTGCGGGACTTTGATAGCTCGCTGTGATAACGGTCAGTGTCGCCATAATCTTGTCTACACAACGCTCATTACGACTCGGCCTTTCTCCAAATCAGCTGGATGGCAAACTGACTCCGCGAATTACTGACCAAATCCCGCTTATAGACCCTTAGAATGCATATTTCTGTTCCGAATCTTCACGTTGATGCGCTTGCGGAACTCTCTCCGGTACATGTGCAACGGCAACCCCCTTCCCATGTATAATTTCTATATAAAAAGCTTGGCCGGCCAAGCGGTAAGTGCTCCACAACGTCTCTTGCACACCTCGGGGGGAGAGATGGCGCTCACTCTTTTGCTGGGGGCACTGCTCTCCATCTCCTTTGCAGATGCGGCCATTCAAAATGCCATGATGCGCGGGAGACCAGGCATCCCAAAGATTTCCGCCCCCGAAGGGACCCTCACCAGCCCGAATGGCACAGTGCTGCCTCCAATCACGACCGTGTACTGCTTTGACCAACTAATAGACCACGACAACCCCAGTCTTGGCACCTTCCAGCAACGATACTGGATGAACTGGCAGTACTATCAAGAAGGTATACTTTGTTCTCCAATGTCTCCGAGGCCTTAGACTGACGAATAAGCGAAGGCGGTCCCATCATATTGATGACGCCGGGTGAGACGAACGCTGACGGTATGCTTCTTAGTACAATAACGTTGATGTGATCATGGGTGAATGAATTTTTTTTGCAGGCTATGAAGGTTACCTTACCAACGGAACTATCAATGGCCAGATCGCACAGCAACAGCAAGGCGCTACAGTTCTGGTCGAGCACCGTTTCTTCGGGTACTCGAATCCCTACGACAATCTCACCTCGCAGAGCCTCGAACTCCTGACGATTCAGCAGGCCATCGATGACCTCGTTTACTTTGCGGAGAACGTCGACCTCCCCATGCCTGGGGGCGATAACGTCAAGCCTGGCATGGCGCCGTGGATTTTAATCGGGGGGAGTTACTCTGGTGGGTGAAATGTCAACCCATTACCAAAGAAATGACGAAGCGGTGCACCCTTAGGTGCTCTAACGGGTTGGACGATGGTGAAGTAAGTTTAATCTACAATGGATACGAATAGGGATATGAATTCACTTATTCGCCCAGCAAGCCTGGAGTCTTCCACGCGGCCTATGCATCATCAGCAGTCGTAGAGGCGATAACGTGCGTGTTCATACGCTGCAGTGTTTCGTTCCTATTCTGATCCCCACATTCGCCCAGTGACTATTATGGTTATTTCACACCTATCCGTGAATACATGCCACAAAACTGTTCTTCTGATGTCCAAGCTGTTATTGCCTACTTGGATCAGATTTACTTCGAGAATGATGCCGCTGCCATCCAGGATCTCAAGGATGCATTTGGCCTTGGCGGTCTTTCTCATGACGATGACTTTGCTTCTGCTTGTGAGTCCGCAGCTTACCTTTTCATAATGAGACCAACTGGCGAAATGTGCTTCTAGTGCAATACAATCTGTTTGACTGGCAGGACCTGCAACCATATAGCGGTCCTGGTACCATGTTCTACGAATTTTGCGATGCACTCGAAGTCAAGGACGGTGTGAATGCCCCTGCAACCGGCTGGGGCCTCGAGAACGCCATCTACGCCTGGGGATCGTTCTGGAACACCACATATTATTCATATGGTGGGGACCATTGATCGGGTACCAAAGTGACGGCATCTAACAACTATCTTTGTTTGTGTTTAGTATGTGGCGACACCGATGCGGAGTAAGCCTTTTCCGGTCTCTCGACATTCGCGTTATTACTGTGGAGTACTGATACGGCATGCATTATTGTTTAGGACCTGTCTCGGGACATACGACACTAGCCAGTCTTATTGGACAAACGTCACCGTTGACAACGCTAACCGATCGTGGTTCTGGATGGTTTGCAACCAGGTTGGATGGTATCAAGTGGGTCCCCCTGAAGGTCAACCCGCTATCGTGAGTCGGATCTTAGAGCCGATTTACGAAGAGGTGCGTCATTGTGCTCTTGTACACCGCGGTGGTGACCCCGGGATGTGGAGCTGACGCCCTAATCAGAGACAATGTGTCAACATGTTCCCGCAAAAGTTCTATTCCCCACCGACGCCGTCTGTCGGCGAGGTGGATAGCATGTACGACGGGTGGTACGGGAACGTGGACAGACTTTTCTTTGCCAACGGTCTCCGTACGTGTCTTTCCGGCCAAAATCTGTTTGATTGGCAATTGCGATACTCATACTGGATACTCTAGGTGACCCCTGGCGTGAAGCGACCGTCTCTGCGGACGGCCTCTACAAGCCTAACACAACTACGCGGCCTATCTATGAGGGCGACGGGTTCCATTGCTCAGATCTACTCACTGACAACGGCGTCGTCGATGCGACGGTCTACGAGGTTCAGCAGGCAGGCCTCGAGTACATGAAGATGTGGCTCGCATGAGCGCATCAGTAGACGTAGATGCATTACATCACAACGGTGTACAACCATCCGAGTCGTTTTACACGACTCGGTCATAAATATATGTATTTAAGAGGTTGTTGTCACAGAGCGCGTATCATGTCCCGTATCGCGTCAGGGTTGGCTCAGGCATTCACTCCTGGAACCCGCCCACGCTGCGCACCGCGTCGACCAATCGCTGATACTCGCGCAAGAGCTCGCCCACTTCCGACACCCGAATATCCTGCTCCGTGCACTCCACGAACCGCTGATTTGGAGGTGGTAGCCTGCCAGACAGCGTGGTCGACCGCCCCTCACCACCTTGCACCCGCCTCGACATCCCCGCCATCCCATGGGTCAATCGGTCCGTCAAGTCCGACAGCCGCTTCCGCCGTCTTGGCGCCGCCGACGTTGGCAAGGTCGCAGACGCGGGGGCTGACATCGGCACGGTCGTCCGGCGTTTCCTCCGCCCGCTGCTCAACATGCTCTCAAAGCTCTTGATACTCCTCGTATCGTGGACTTCTTCCCCTTCTTCCTCTCCGCTCTCCCTTTCGCTTTGTTCTTCGCTTTCGCCATCGTACTCGTCCTCCCCATCCTTGTTCCCGTACCCATCCCCTTCCTCGTCCTTGTCTTCACGCTCGTCCCCGCTCCCCTCGTCAGACCCTGTCACACTCGCCCTGTCCCCCTCCCCATACCCATTCCGATGCGACTTGAGCGACGCCGGCCTCGACATCACCTCCACCATCTCTCGCTGGCCCTCCTCTGGTACGTTTCCCCGGCCCCGGCCCGCACCCGGTAACGCCACCGTCAGACCCGCGATCGAGAATCCTGTGGAACCCGTCTCGCGGCGGAGTAACCCCAGACCAGGGCGTACCCGTGGCTGGGCGGCGTCACCCGCCTCGGCTGGTACCGTACCCGCACCCGAACCTGCGCCTGCACCCGTCCCCGTCTTCGAGCCAGACGTCGGCGGTGCACCGACAGATGACGCCGAGACGCCGCCGGGCACACCCGGCTGCGTCTGCCCCGGCAAGAATGCGCGCAGGACGCCAAATGACGTGTCGACGACGCCCAGGATGACCTTGTTGGCCGAGCCAGCGATTGCGTCGACCCCCTGCTCAACACGCCCACGCAGACTCGCCGGGAATTCTTCGCCAGGCAACGTCGCTGCGATCGGCGAGTCGGGCACGCCGGATCTCGCGATCGGGATGGGTGTCAGGTCAGCGGTGCTGTCAAGCGCAGATGCGGCACGCTTGAGCGGGCGGGCGACTCGGGCACGGCGAGGACGTACCTGAGCACCTTTTTCTCGCTCTCACCAAGCCCGAGGGCACCTAGATCGACGTTTTCGAGGAATTCGGCGACCGCCATGAGATTGATGAGGCAGTAGCTTTCTTCGCCGCCAAAGGACTGGTTGCGGAAACGCTGGGCGAATAAGAGGTGGGAGACGAGCCGGGATGGATTGGCTTTCACGACGGAGAAGATCAGGACCGGGAGGAGGACGTCGCCGGAGACGGGAGAGGATGGTGATTGAGGACTGGTTTCAGGCGACGGCGGTTCGAGGGTGGACGGACGATCAGGGGGGGTGGATAGGCGTGCCGTAGGTGTCGATAGACTATCCTTCTCTGTAATAGTCGTATCCGGTGCAGTCGATGACATGCTTGTGTTTCCAATAGAATCAGTGGGACCCGAAGACGTGGTTAGTTCCTTGCTGCCATCTTCCCGGCTCTTCAAACGAACGGGCGATATCTTAGAAAGACCCTCTACGTGATATCAGTAACCATCCGCATACATGACACGTAGTATACTAACCGACGACAAGTTTATGGGCAGTGACCAAAACAGCCGCCTTTTCACGTGGAGAGCGCGCGATCAGATCCAGCTGTGACAGGGCTACAATGTCAAGTTAGTGGAGGAATTGACAAAGTCAAGCCTGATATTACTTTGACCACATGTCCGAACGACCACATCCACCTCCGCCTGGTTTGCGTCCCCAACGTCAATGTCGAGGTGCTCCAGACCTAGATCCAACATATTGAGGGCAGCAATTCGACTCGAGAGCGCTTCGTTGTGAGACGCATCATCCGAAGTCGAGGGAAGAAATAACCTGTGCGCGCATCTGTGTCAGCGGAACGATGGCCCAAACGTACTTACACTTGCCTGTCATAAAGAAGCGTGCATAAAGTCGATTCAATCGTCTCGAGCACGTCGTGTATCCCTGCCTTACTCCCCTCCATCTCCTCATCCGGCTCCGAATCCCGCGACCCACTCGTATCCACACCATCCTCCCGCGTTTCTTGAGCCCGCCCATGCCCGCCTTCTCTCAACTCTGCCTCCACCGCCCTATAAAATGCCTGAAACTTGCTCGCCAACTCCTCAGGTTTCTCAAGCGCCGCATTGACAGCATAGACGACCCGATTCGGGTTCCCGCCAATATCCTGCAGCTTTTTCTTGCCCGCGGGAACTCTGGCAAACGGGAAATATGGGAGGGAAAAGGTATGGACGCGTTCGACGAGCCAGGGGGGCTGGTCGTTGAGAGCGATGGCGATCTCGCCTTTCAACGCGTTGATGATTCCAGTGGCGATGTCTGCTCTAGAGAGGACGGCATCGATAACAATGGCGGAAATATCGACGGTGGCATCGACGTCGGTTGATGGGAGTGCGGTCGTTGGGGTCGTCGTTGGAGGGAGAGGTGGAGGGGTGGAGGGTCTCTGGCCAAAGAGAGACGCGAATGGCATAGATAGTCGGGTAGATGAGGGTGCTGGGCCGCCACGGGCACCCGGGCGGGGAGGAAGGGAGGGTTTGGTCGCTCGGGAGGGAAATGGTAGCGCCGCACTGAACGCCGAAACTGTGAACGAGGGATAGGACGATTCTAGGGGATAAGCTGGCAGAGGCGGCAGTGCATCGAGCGACGAGGCGCGTGAAATCGACGGCATCACGAGGGCTTGGAAAGCCTTGGTAGACCGGTGCAAGCTGGATCGGAATGTCAGTGAATCACTGCACGGAGGAAATTAGCGATGTGGGCGTGTCCATGATGAGATGGGCACAAACTCGACGAGCTGGCCACGTAAACCGGAGAGTGTGACTACGGGGGTGTTTTCTCTGGATGCAAGATCGCACAGGACGAGATGGTCCTGGACGAATTCAGGCGTGATCAAGTCATGACCAGAACTCAGTTCCGAGGGTAGCAGTAGTGTCGCCTGTCGAGGTTGATGATAAAGAAGAGGTGTCAGAGGACGCGACGAGACACACCTTTGACTTTGTGAGCGCGTTCCATATTTCGGACCATTCGTCAGAGGTGTCCCCCTCGTATGAGATCTTCTCGAGGATGACCCACCCGATGGAGTTGTCCTCGAGGCCAATGCCCTGGGTAATGGCTCTGAGGCTGTTGAGCTGAGGTTTAGCGGACGCCGGCTGGGCTTGGACGGGGGCGGTTGTCGTTGCTGGTCGTTGTCGAGGTGTATATGGCACATACTTGGCACCGTCCAAGGGTGGTGGACCTGGGTTGAGCAGTGGGTGAACCGCGAGTGTCTCGCGAGACGGGGTGCGGACGATGCTGGCACCTTGAGCGCGACCGACCGAGGTTGATGGAAAAAGGCTGTCCCGTTTGGCGGACATGTCGAGGTTCAAGGTGAGATCGTACACCCCGACGTTGTTGATCAATGACCATCACCATCCATGTCACGTCTTCGTAAACCAGATACAGCTCACGAAGGTAAAAATGGATTTCGGGAGGCTGGTCCTCCTCCTGCAGACCAGGACAATCCAGACGATATCACCGTCAGAAACGTCCGTCTCGCACAGTACATTCTCGCCAACACAGGCACCTACGTCCCATCGTACGTCTCTTACTTGCCACTCCTCGTCACCTCCTTATTCTACCCAGTCCCGATACGTTGCGAAAGCTCGGCGAGTCCAAGTCACCCCCGGTCGAGACTGTCGACAGCATCACCGAGAAGATAAAGCAGCTCAAGAAACAACACCGAAAGGACCTCGAGAACCTGTTCCAATTTCAACTCTCGGAATATCGCCAGGAGCTCGTCGATCACCGCATCTGCCATGACGTCTCGACGTACATGGACATTGACGAATCGTATCCTGACCAAGTCGAGTTTCGAAAGGCACTACAGGCACGGTACCACTCGTTTCCAGTCATATATTTCCGTTGAGATTCATCTGATTAGGACTTTGATCGAGAGGTATTGAAGATGGACCGATTCAAGCGCGACGCGGATGACGCACTCTCCACGCTCCGACACGCCTACCTCAAGACGTTCATCAACCTCGTCAGGAAACGTAACATCCTCGAATCACAGGACACAGCCGCACGGCGGAAACGCGATGCATGGTTTCCGAAGACCGTGCTACAGTACCACAACATCACGGATCGTGATGTTCAGCTTCGTGTGGCACGGTTCCTAACAAGCTCGCCCACGGAACAGGAAAAGATGAGGGATGAGTTTGGTTGGGCTTACCGAGCTGTACACCCACTGCTCTCAGACTACAAAGTCAACGTACGTCGTCAGCCACACCTGATGGATCGGCATTGATATCCCGCGCACATAGATGTCGTTCAAGAGCGAGATCGATGATGCATTGAAAGGGCTGTATGTCTCCGACCCTCGGCGCAGGTCGTCCATGAAACAGCCCGGGGATCATGATGCCCCCCCTGTCCTTGTGATGGCGCGTTTGCAGTCTATGAAACTGGCCGAGCAAATAGACCCTGCGTTCACCCGTTTTTCACCTGTGTCATGATCTTGATAGTTACATGTACATTTCCCACTTGCAATAGTAGTTTGTGCTGTGCGACAGTGCCACTCGCCGCACCATGTTGAGGGGCTGTCCGATAGTTTCCGCGATGCTGTTTCAGATCACCACGATGGCGAAATCGTAAACTCGTCCTCGGTGGTAAGTCTCCGACAAGTACAGCATCACAAGTATATATTTCACCGTCATGCCTGTCCCAGTCTCCATCATCACCACACGATGGCCCCTGCTGGTCCAGGCTCAAACTCTATAGTCCCAGTGAGTTGGATATACAAACCCGCGCCCGCGCGTCTGTTGAACGTCTCCTAGATTCCCTCGGACGTCCCCACCATTGTACATAACCTCATCCTAGACATGAAGGCCCTAGAAACAGCCCTCCAGCGCTGGAGTTGCGCCCAAGCCTCAACCGAGGACGTCAGTGACTGCTACGTCCAATTCGGCGTCGAGTTCAACGCTGTCCTAAACGCCTTTGAAGGGTACGACATCCCAACGAGGTGCGTCGCCGCGTCCAGCCATGTTGTCTGGCTAACCGTGACGGTGCGATACATAGCGACCTCCTTGCCATTCCTTCCCAGCTCCGGTTTGCATTGGAAGAGTGTCTCGGCGAAGGCCCCTCGTACTATGCGTTGGATCGGTACCTGCCAGATATACGACGGTTGTTGTCAGAAGTCCTCCAGGGTCTGCGGGCAAAGCAGCCCGCGTGGCGGAACGCCCTGAGTCGGCCCCCCACCGTGGGGTCAAACCGATCGTATACGACTAGCCCGGCTGGCGCGCGCTCGTCGTCTGACTCATTTCCGTGATCAACGCCTCTCCGCGTTTGACACGCGCTGGATCGCATCCGGTGGTGTGGAGCCACCACTTGGGCATGAGCATCTTGGTCGCTCTTGAGAAGAAAAAAAGGTTTTGATCGGGGCTCGGTTGTACGTCAATCATAGTAATTTACATATATATTGGACTACCACTCGTCTTCTCCTGCACGTTCTTATTTGTACACAGCCACCTAGTTCTGTACACCCGAAACACGACGTTGGGTCATCAATCGTTTCTCGCAAGTGCTGCTATACACTCGACCTCTACAAACGCGCCAAGGGGCAGGGCTGCAACACCGATGAGCGTCCTCGCAGGCCGGTTCTCTCGGTTGTCAAAGTACTAGAATGCAAACAACAATAGACATGCCAGTCGTCGATCAAGATAAAATACGACCGTACCTCGAGATATATCTCATTGAAAGCGCTAAAGTCGCGAGCAATGTTCGACAAGTAGACATTTACTTTGAGCACGTGGTCGAGATCAGACCCAGCCCCTTCGAGGACAGCCTTCATGTTGTCCAGGGCAGCCCTCTGTGAGGGGGTGATGATCAGGTGCATCGCACCAGCGATCAGGGTCGGAAACGCACAGTTTGCTGTTGGAAGCCGCCAACGATGTTATGATCGTTGTCACATCCGACGCTTCCAGACACGTATACTGTGTTGTTCGAGATGACTGCCTGGGCTGTGGGGAAGAACACCAATCAGCTAGACGAGGGCGATTGACCGGAAAGACGGACAGAAGAAGGGGAGGGGCGGGACAGCGCCTGGGATGTCGTTAACGGTCACCTTCGACATGATGGTGGGTGGAAAGAGAGAGCGAGCGACCAGTTCATTTGAAACGCTTTTAGATATCTTTCTAGCAAGGCTGTGTCATGCAGATCCATTACCGACTCGTACGGACGTCGTACGTGAGCCTGCCAGTGGCTGAGTGATATCAAGCATGGTCTCGTAACAGTCCGATATGAAATCCGAAACAGTTGAGAGGTGCCATATCTCTCAGAGTCATCGCCGACCACTAATTCAAGCTATCGATTATTAGGGATGTCCCGGGACCTGGATCTCTCCCGCTAATCTAGTCTCAAAGGCTATTTTCCAAACATTTACCTGAACTCATCAATCAATACGACAATACCACGGGGAAGTAGAGTTTCGTACATTACCAATGCTGGATTATGTATTGGAACTCTGCAGACGCAATCTACACTTCTATCCTGCATTTCCATGACCGGCTGGCGACGTTAGTCTCGAAGCTTCATATGATCAGAACGGCTGACTCTGGTTTTCGATGGCTTGGTTTTGTTTAGATAGCGGCCGGTTGAACCGAGGGCCGTGTACTATTATGTAATAGGACATAATCAGTCCGAGACGCGTCTGTACGAAGGGAAGACTATATACGAGTGAGTATGCGGTGTAACGTAGAATGCGGGACGGCTCACCTGTCAAACGCGACTGAGGTGTCCGTGAGAAAAATGATATCCTATGTAGTCCGAAACACGTGCGGTATTACTATCGTATATCTAACTATCTAGACTCGTAAACATCGTATCTCAACAGTTTGACTGTAAGAAGTTCAGAATAGTACAGTGGTACGAGCACTCGGCCGGTCACTAAAAGGGTCTAGGAACTTCCGAGCCTTGGTGCCTCAGCATCACTGCAACCATCGGCATTTTTGGCTTGCGTGCCTTCTCGACCTCCGCTGGCAGTCCCTTGATCGTACATCGCAAGTGACGGGTAGCAAGTATACCGCCTCTCTCGGAGCCTCATGACATCTGTATCGGATAGTGGAAAGTGGTGCACCTTTCTTCCCTTGGTGATTTGCGATCTACGTCGGAAGATAGTCGGGTTCCGTCCTCTAACCCCATGTTTTTTCTGGGTTGTCCCATCCCATAGCCATAGGTTCAGTCCTATACGTGCCCAATTCCAGGAGCAAACAATAAATAATTTCCATGCACGGAAAATCTAACTCCATACGCAACTGTAGTCTCGTCTATGAAATATGAATGCGAGATAACACTGGGAGGTTGTAGTACAGCCCACAAGTCCAATGTCATATCAATTCCTCTCATCAAGTAGATCCAGAGGAGTTTCCGCCATTGTTCGAGCCGCCGCTGCAAGTGCCCGAACTTCCGTTGCCCCCATTCTTAACGCTGGTCGACTCCGGTTTACCCCAGTAGCGCTGCTCAATCGCAGCCTTGCGGGATGGGGTTTCGTGAGTCTATGTGACGGTCAGTCCTCGTCCAGACACCAGACTAAGGTTCCTGTCAGTAGAGACTCACCTTTCCGAATGGCATGGTCTATGATATTTAAACACTCGGCTTTCAGAAGATAGGTGATCGTTGCTTGTTTCTGCACGTTAATCAAGGTAAATGTCGTCAAGTAGATATGAGTTCGAGATCTTGCTCACCGGCTCGTTGTAAAAGCAGTTGGTTGACTTGCTCCCTCTCGTCGACGGTCCCTCTTTATATGTGGTGTGCAAGTACATACCGGTGTGTATGGCGTGCCTCTCCATGCCGATCGCATAGGATCTTCCAGCGTCGGACAAAGGAGAACGGAGGCACGCGCATCGGATCACTAATGATGTTGGTGATCGGTATGAGGCCATAATCGAGCCATTCATGGAAATCACTGCAGCGTTCAAGTATTGTTCTCAGGTAAGTCGTCGTCCGTCAACGCGACAGAGATGGCGCCTTGGCCCATCAATCCGTGGTTGTGTATGAGGATAGCCTCCTACACACGATTCGTGATCGCGCGGGCACGAAGCACTCCTATTGGCACATTGCTCCTCGAGTGCTACGTTCAAGGACAAGGGCGGGCTCCGCTGATTAAGAAATTTAGACTCGGCCCGTTCAACGCAGGTTGTGGGCTGAAGCGATGACTCTCGGTGGTAACGAATGGCGGTGTGCCTATCTTCGGGAGAAGGCTACAATGCGGGGTCTAATTCAAGTTAGCACAATGTGGGAGAAGGCGTTCTAACAGTGGGATTTGATCCACTTACCGCCTTCTTCTTGGCACTTGAAGGAACGGAATCAATCGCGGCATCGATTGGTCGACCGTGAGACGTCGTGGCAGGAATAACTTCCATGGTGGCCATACTGATCTGTGCCACCGTCGACATTTTCTTTGTCCTCTGGCTCGCTGACACCATCAACAGGCACTCGAAGAACAAAGTAGCCGGTACAGTGAAGCTATCTGCGGGTCGGAGATATGTGTGAGTAGGCTCGACTACTGCTAGGTGCCAAGGAATGAGACGCCAGTCACTTCGTCGCATAGACCGCAGGTCCTCACGCCTACTTGAATCGGACATGGGCCTGGGGTACGTGAAACGTCCAAGGATGCGAAGATTAGTGGGACGATTGATGAACACGCCAACATCGCCAAAAGTAACTCAACGTTCTGCACCCTGTGCACGCTCGGAATACGTTCCATTGATGCGTGAGAAAAGCTTTCATCTCTAATTGGACCGAGAGAACGGAACGTGAGCGATGCTATTGACCAGAGATCTGAATGATTGGTCAGTGAATCTTCATCCATAGCGGAAACGAGCACAGCAGGACCGACAATATCATCATTCCCAGGCCAAGTTGATGGGCACGGTCTGTCAGATGATTCGCGGGATGGCGTGGGCAGAAGAAATGAGCGAGAGTGGCCATCCTGCGATCACATATCTGAGCCGCCGGTCATAGGTGTGCCCTACTGCCAGCGAGCTCGAACCAGATGATGATGGGCTGTGAGATGGAAAGATGCGGAACAAAGACTGAGCAGTGTCCTTTCATGATATCGACACTGAGGAACCGGTTCGTCCGAGCCTTTGATTATACACAGAATAAAAATAGGTGCGGCGGAACGTCTGGCAAATCGAAATAGGATGATCGACCTGCTATCCCAACACAGCCTCTGGATAGGGCTTATAGAGCCGTGACTTTCGCCTGATAGTTGGGAAGCTGTTAACCAGTTGACACCTATTTGGGTCCATACAAAAAAGGGAATAGCGCCTGGACGGCCAACAGGTCTATTTGGCTGGAGTGCTAGAGGGTCACCGGCACCTCTGATACATAGGTGTGGATAGAAGAACAAAAGAGTCCACCAAAACAAAATCAGAGACGCGAAAGCGAAAGGAGTGTGAATGAGTAGCATGCAAGCAGTCGAAAATGAGGTCAGACAGCGATAATTAATCAACAAAGTCCAGTCATCGGAGGAAAGCTGTACATTTATAGCCGTGTCACCGCCTTGGCGTCCAGTGGCATTCCTTGAATCGTGTCATCAGACGCGCGTACTAGGAATACAAATAAGAGAGACATGCCAGAGGGATCAATGCCATTGCGAGCAAGGATCTGGTTGTGGCGGATTAACCTTGCCTGATCAAAGCTAAAGATGCCGATTGCGTCAACCATATTGTAGACACGCGATGCAACGAAGGACGTACTTGACATGTTCTCGCCGCATGATCTCCATCACCTCTTGGGTACCCCGCTCGTCGAGACCAGCTCGCGAGTCGCCGTCATTGATGTTTACCTCGATGTCGAACATGACCGATGTCAAACCAGCGTCAGCTTGACTGGAGAATGTGGACAAGGGGGTGTACTCGTGGAGACCCAAGAGGGACCTGAGCTTCATAGGTACATGGGGAAGGACGATGGCACGGTAGCGGTATCCCACTGATCATGGGAATAGGAGAAAGGGGAGTGTCAGTGAGTGCTGCGGAATGATGAGGAGTGTATCATATTATACTTACGCATTACCAGTAATGCGAGGGCAGCGAGGAGGGAGATGTAGAAGAACATGAGTGAGCCGAGTATTTGAGGGACGAAGAACAAGACGATTGAGTAACGGGTTGGCGAAACACAAAAGACTAGTACTGTAGTCGTAAAGCGTGTAATATTACTATCGTCACGTGGTGCTTCCTTGTGGGTAGGATGCCGTGTGGTAAGTACGGGCCTTCTCCTCGTTCCCTAGCAGTACGATATCCACAATGAACTCGCTAAATGACATTTTACAGGTAAGAAGCCCAGACGTAGTTCAGTGAGCCACTTTCACCTCTTTCTAGGCAGAATTTTGTCCACCCTTGGACACTTCCCTTCTCGCGGCGCTTATCGCAGACTTGGACCCCTCGCCACCACTAGACCAAGTCAATGCACTCCGTAGGACACTCAAGGAGCTCGCAAACCAGGCCACAGCTCAATACGAGCGTGAACTTGCCGACGAACTTGACTCGTCCAACCTCTCACTCTCCCTCACCACAGATGACTCCGATGGTAGCCCCGATCCATATGGCGAAACAACTGAAACCTCCGCTACCTCCGACTCATCTGCCATCTCACATCAATCATTTAGCTCCCCCATAGGTTTCCTGCTGGCTGCGTTGCCACACATACCGCAATCCCGACTCAAACGTGCGCTAAGCGAGGCAGGCGCAGGTGATGAGAGCCATGTGGACATGGAATCCGTCGTAGAAACTCTACTCACCAGTGAATTCATCCGTGAACTTGAAGAACGAGGTTTGGACACCCTCGATCACGATCTTCGGTCCCACGACGACGATCTCCCGTGGAAATGTGTCGAAGCGAAAAAGAAACACGCCAACGGAAAGGCGTCAAAGAAGAACACCCGCGGGAAGACCATCGCCCTCGTTGACATTCGTCAACAACACCATCAACCCCTTACACCTTCCAGAGCTCTGACACTTGACCGGTGGACACAGCTGTCTTCCCTCTCAGAATACCTTGCCACGCTCCTCCCATCTCATACCACATCTTTCTTCCAGTCTCATTTTCACTCGCCGGCCTATGTGTCACCTTCAAAAGCCCTCCGTGCTGCGCTTTCATCTATTGCGGATACCCAAAGCGACTTGTCATCCGAAACGACCACCGCCCTTTTTACCATGCTCGACGTTCTCCGCGATTCCCTCACATACACTTCCCTTGATGTCGAACAGCGTTCCACCCTTTACTCTGACGCCCAGCTTGCCCTTCGCGCCACGCGTGGTCGCGGAGACGATGCAATTGACATCGTGTGGCTTCTCCTCGAGCTGGACCTCGATCTCGAGTCGGGGACACTCTCTATGGGTGTCTACCACTCCTCCCAGTCCCCCCTCTCCCCCAGCAGTTCCTCTGCCTGGTCCTCCCCCTCCCCAACGTCTTCTCCTCCCCCGCTGCTTGCGAGCCGCGATCGAAGCGGCAGCACCGGTAAAGCGGCACGTCAGCTCCCGAGTGGTCCGCCACCCGTCCTACCCCCGCCAACCTCAAAGCGGAAGAGTATATCTTCCTCTTCCTCCGCATGCACGTCTCCCACTACGACCAAGCCGCAGCCATTCCAGTGGCAAACGGTGCCCGAAAAACCACCCAAAGGCCCGCATCCGCTCGCACTCCACATCCCTGCGTACGATCGCGCCAACCAAAGTCGTCGCTCGGCCGGGGTGGGCAAGGCCCGAGCGACGGGAAACGGGTTCGGCGAATCGTCACGACCCGATTTGAAGCGCATGGCTGCGAGTCTCAGGAAGCGAGACGAACTGCTGAGAGAGGCCTCCAAGGCATGGAACAGGGGAAACGCCAAGACACGCGGCGGGGAAGTCGCACTGTATTTTGCAGAGCGGGTGCGTGTCGGGACTTCCTTTCCGCTTGAGATGGTGAGCGTTTGCTGACGCCATTTCTTCCCGTTGTCGCTGGTATGGACAGGCGCGCGAGTGTCAAGAGGTGGCACGACGTGAGGCGCTCAACGAAGCACGGATCATGGTCGAGTCGAAACGGTACGCGCTCTCCCGGATCCGGCATACGCAGGGGTCGACCCACACTCATTGTCATCCTCGCCTCCAAGTTCCGCATCTGCAGACCGTCGTACCATCGATCTCCATGGCACCTCCATCTCCGAAGCCGTCGTCATCGTCAAGGAAATTCTCGACAACGAAGGGTGTTCCGCTGGTACGTCTCGTCATGATCGTCACTGTTTGTTTTGCGCCGCTTGGTTTGACGCGATCTGTCCTGTTTGTTTCTACTTCTTTCTTTCTTTCTCTCCTCCTTTCTTTGATACAGCGAACCCATTGAGGATCATTACGGGCCGTGGGACACACTCAGCGAATGGAATTGGTGTGCTCAAACCCGCGGTTCGGAACGCGCTCGTACAAGATGGCTGGAACCTCGGTATCTGGGACGGCGGGCTCGTCGTACGCGGGCGAACTTAGCCGTCATTGCTATCAACAATACTCACCGTTCACATACATATACGAACCTAACGACAGACCGTTGACGCTTCATCACGACTGGGCGCGGATCTATGTTGTACGATCTTGTAGGTCATTCTTGGTTGTCTCTCGTGTTACTTTGTTCCGTGGACGTTCGTGATATTCTCTTGCGTAACCTTCCCTTTACTTGTTCGTCGACTGCTGAAGTACCCATGCAACATGTTGTACAGTGTGACATGTAGCAATGCTGATGGCAATCTCGCTCTGTATGTACAAGAAACTAATCATAAGGCGGGTGCGACGGAGATGTTGCCACAGTGAAAGTAATGCAACCGTGCCCTTCCATGAACTGGGCGAGGGGGAGAAAAGAACATTGCAAACACGAAACATAGCAGGTATTCATCGAAAACGACATCAAAGAGTCCGTCAGCGCAAACTTGAATGGATGCCAGAGAAAAAATGGACTATTGACAATAATGACATACTGACCTCATTAATTTATCGTCTCCTCAACCCCAGTCGACGTGGAGGACCAAACTCTAGTCCATGCCAAAGGCCACCCAAGTTCATCTCATCAGCTTCGGTATCTTTCCTGTCTGCTGGAACCGCAGGACCCAGGTATTCGACATCTTCAGTCCAACAGCTTTTTAATAGTAACTCGTCGTCAGATTCTCCAGCCTCAGGTTCGACGGCCGCGCGTCCGACACCTTTGGCCGTCTCACTAGACAATCTAGCGTCTTCGGTGGCTAAATTCGAGACCGGACCGACGATGGTTCCGGAGCGAGTGCGTTGTGCGCGGGGTAGCAAAGAGGTAGTCACTCCAGAGGCAATGCCGGATGAGGATACATCAGTTCTGACAAAATCGGATGCGCGGATGGCACTTGCACGGTTCCGAGTAGACTTTCCCTTGACAGATTTCTTTGCACAAGTCGAGGCAAGAGCGCCCTGTAAAGAATGTGATCGTGCATGCTGAGGTGCAGTGGCGGATGAACGACGTGCTTCGCCATCTAACTGCTTGGTCCGACAATCTACTTCGGATGGCGTTAATAGACTATTTAGCGAGGTGGGGACAATGGTAGCCTCGCAGATATATCATTCAACTGGCATACCACGAATGCCCATTGAAGAGAGCCCCTCTGCTAAGCCCGAAGCTGGACTCGAAGGAGGGCACCTGTACTCACGAACAATGATGTTTCCGCATTGCGCAGGACTCGTGCCAGGCAAGTCAAATGATATTTCCCGCACGGATGGGTTACGTACGTTCCGTGGGTCGACTGCCATGGTCAACACAGGGAAGTGGGAAAGGGGAATTTCAAACTCGGGCTCCTCCGCTGACCCCGCAGCTGGACTCGATGGAGGGTTCCTATTCCAACCAACGACGAGGCTTCGAGGTTTGCCAGGCAAGCCGAATGGCACTTTCCCAGCAGATAACTTAGATACATCCCCTAAGTTTAACATTCTCGTTGCGGCGGCCAACGCAGGTGAGTCGGAAAGGGGGATGTCAAACTCGGCGACGAATGAACTGGTCGTGGTGCGGCCCACTTGTGACTCTTCTATGGTCACACGATGAGCGGAACCTCGACAAGAAAGACGATCTGGTTCTTCGTCCCGATCGATGACGTTCCTCTCTCGGATTCTGTCGTCGTTCACAGGTGTCCGGATTGTCAACTCGTCAGAGGAAGAGAAGATACTATTCGTGGGAAGGTGAATCGTTCGACGGCGCTGGGGTGCTGTACCGTCCACCATTTGGATATCAAGGTCGGCAGGCCCTGTAAGATCCTTGCCCAAAGAGGAATCCACAAGGAGATCGTCAACCCCGGCTCGTCGCCCATATAGATTAGATGGTTTTCGAAATCGGGATATGGCCGGAGTCGAGCAAGATCGGGGTTGACCAGTATAAAACAATGCGCTGCTATGAAAGGGTCCGTCGCCGGGCGAATGGAGCTCGTGGTCGTCATCTAGGACTCGCGAAATTGCCTTGGGAGGTGAAATCCGGTCGCCCAGTGCGGATTGAGCGCGCATACATGAGGCTGGAGGGCTCGAGCGGTAACGTTGATGCTTGCTGCGCGTAGTAACAGGTTCCTTGTTCGCTCCTTTGAGAGACACTGTAGAACCCTTTCGCGGTACATGTCGAGTATTTTCTTTCAGGGCTCCAGAGAGTGTACGGGACTTGGAGTGTAGGGGAATGCGTGAAACTCGACGAGAGTATCGACCTTTGCCCTGACGCTTGGGAGAGGGGGAAACCGAACTCGGACGGCTACTAAACGGCGATGCGATAGTTTGCGAATGCGCGGTATTTTCTTTGAGGCTCCTGGAACTAGTACGGGACATAACGGGCTTGGGAACAGGAACCAGTGACAACTGATCCGGCCCAAGTCGCTCGGGGAGGGCCAACCCGCGAACTGATTGGGAGGAAGGGAACGGTGCCTGGAACGACATATCCTCGGAGAGCGTATTGAAGGGAATGGCAGGTTCGACATTCAAGACATGTTCCTGGTTGCGCTTTATCCTCTTCGCGAAGCGCTCTCTGGTGTGTTCGACGTCCTTGTCTTCAAAATTTTCTGCGGGGACACACCTACGGGAGCGTTTGAGCATGCGACGTGCTATCTGGGTATGTGTAAGGTCGTCCGCCTCGGGTGGAAGGACCTCTAGAGGGGATGAAAGCTGCGCCTTGCTCGCTGTTGGGATACGTCTCTTTCTATTGGCGTAAGTCACCCTAGCGGAGTGTCGACCGAGCATTGCGATCACGGTGACATCGATGGAGGTACAAAATGAAAGATATAAACCTGCAGTGATTTTCCATTTATGGTATCGATAAGTAGCTTTTTTTGGTATTATGTAATAGACCAGTTATATCGCTTACATCATTTTGTGGCTGTGCCAGCCAAGTTGCAGTTGCACAACGTTTGCTCCACCGATCGACGCGCTTTATGTCCTCCTCCATTTGATCGCTACTCTGTCTACCAAACACATTCGATTCGAACGAAATCACATACAGCAACACCCTAAAACGTGCACGACTTTGGCTACCATGGTCGTTACCCGCAGAACTCCAGTCGTGCCTCCACCACCCCTGGCACGTAGCCACTCCTCACAGGGAGTACAACGTCCTCCACGATCCGCGTATGGAAAGGATACCCCCAGTGTCTCAAACCACTCCAGCGTGGTTTCAGCTCCCACTGCAGACTCTTTTGATGGTAACAATGATCACCAAAATGGTCCTGTGAGTATTTGTCTACTACGCAGATTGTATCTCTCTTACCGGCCGTCGTCGGGCGGAATGTCACTTTGGCCTTGACTTCTGGGTTATCTCCCTGCTCTAGTTCAGAATCACGTCCACGTTTTGTTTGTCCGACTCGAAGGGCTCACCATTGTTGTTACAGGACAACAACCCTGGAAAGAAGCCGAAGAAGTCGAGGAAGCATAACAAAGTGAGTGTCAGTTATCTTTCTGTCGTGGTACCATCCTAACTCCTGCTAGGACAAATATCAAAAATCCAACTTCCAAGCTCTCCTCGACTTCCTTACCAAACTACTTCTCCTCGCCTTTATCATTTACACGTTCTCTGTGTGTCCACAGGATACACACCTCCAATCTCCGATATGCCGCGGCCTAGCAGAATACAGACGCATCGTGCTCGACCCCTACATCATCCCTCCGATACAAGCCGTATTTGCCCACCCCTCCGTTGCCCCTCACATTGAACGTGCAAAACCTTACGTTCAACGTACTATTGAAATAACCGCTCCCATTCTCCATCGCGCTCAGCAACAGTGGAATCTCTACGTCGTCCCGCAGTGGAACGAACGCGTCGTCCCTGAGTGGAACAAGTATGTCATCCCCCACTGGAATAAACACGTCATGCCCCGCGTTCGACTCGTCCAGTCCAAAGTGGAGCCCTATCGCCAACGCACCATGCAGGAATACGAACAACGCATTGCGCCGCGTACTCAAGTGGCGGTATACAACCTCCAGCGGTGGCAGCACCAAGCAGAGCCGTATATTCTTTTGGCAATATTAAAGACAAAGGACGGATACAATGCCGCCAAACCTTACGCCGTTCCATTAGCGAGGAAATTTGCGCATGGACTCCGCCTGTTCGCCTTGTTCCTCCAAGAGCAGCGCCAAAAATTTGTAGATCCACATGTCGCTAAGATATGGGACAAAGTCAAGGAGCTTAGTAGGGGAGAACAAGTCGTACATGAGGTCACACCTGACTATGAGTCGTCGCCATCCGACTCACTACTCACGCCCCTGGAGACGGTGGGATACGATACCCCTGTCTCGTTTACGCCTTCTTTTACATCGGCCTACGTCACTCCCATTGTCGGGGAGACTGTTAGCGGAGACGTTTTGCCATCACTCAGTCTCCCTGAAACACCCGAAGTGGAACCGCTATCTACCTCCGCAGAGCCTACTTTCACATCACCCCAATGGCAAGCGACAGTATCATCCGCCCCGCTTGCTACTGCTGCCCCGGGTGTCGATTCTTCGTTAAGCGCCGAGTCTTCATCGGTAGCGTCCTTGCCTGAATCAGAGACCACCGCGTCCAGCACTTCTGTACCCGTAGAAGAACCTGATGTTGCCACGTCTTCGTTCTTGGCCACAGCAATCGCCACGCCGTCATCGAGTGTCCCTCCTCCTGCGGACGAGCCTACTGAAATCCCCGTATCGGCGACGCCGTCCAAAATTAATATTCCAGCAGCCTCGGCGACGGGTCCCCCCGCGAACACGCTAAGTGATGGAGAAATTGACTTTGACGCCTTCTATGCTGAACTGGGACTTGATGCACCGCCGAAAACTGCCGATGGGTCTGAAGGGGAAATACACAATGCCCCTTACCAACCCGCAGAGACAGAGGACGAAAGGACAGAACGGCATCGCCTCAAGGCTGAGGAAACTGCACGCAAGCGTGCTGACGTTGAGGTTCGTCAAGCTAAGTGGGAGACAGAACTTGAATTGCAGATGGAACGTGGTATGTCCCAGCTACAGAGCCGCCTGGGTAACCTGCGTATGGCGGCTGCCGACGAACTAGCGTCCTCTGTCGAGGTCCGCCATTCGATTGAAGAGCTCGTCGGCGAAGCAGAGAAGTATCTCAAAGGGGCAGAAATTTATCTCAAGAACCTCAAAGGAGAGAGCCGGAAGTCGGACGAGAAACTGGCGCTCTGGGATCGCGTTGCTGATCGAGTGAACGACAAGTTCATCGAGCGTCTGTTGGCCACTGAGGCCGTCGTCAATGCCTGGTATAAGATTGTCCATGACAAGGAGCTGGAAGAGGTTCGTAAAAAATAATTTGAAAATCATGATTGAGCTGCACCTGACTTGTGCACTGCAATACCAGGTTACCACAGTTGTCGCCGAAGTGCGTGACATCGCAGAGAAAGGCCAGTTAGACTTAGGTCTCGACTACGCCTGGCTGGAAGATGTCACATATAATGACTGGCAGCGTTATCATGCTCTGATAGGAAGTCAGTATTCATTTCGATGACTCCAACCATTCGTAATTTGAGACTGATGGTGCCTTATCGTAGCCAGCGAACGGTTCGCTCAGGAGGTTGCATCAATTCAAAACGGCACGCACCCCGAGCTGGCGGTAGCCAATCCCATGGGACCGGTTATTGAAGACCTTGAATCTGAAGTTCAGGACGTAGTGATTGGGTTTGAAACACGGTTGCGTCGGATAAAGAGAGACGGCGAGCGAGCGTTCAACAACCATGGCAATGGAGCCACACAAAAAGAGGAAGAAAAAGGGTCCATTGGCGAACCTGAAGCAGAGGCTGAGCCGGAAGTCTCCATCCTACCTGTGCCGGCCGGTGGCACCAGAGAGGAAGAGCAAATCTTTGTTCCGCCCGTCGTCATTGGGCGGAGTCAGGAGCAAGTGTTGGAAGCGCTAGGCAAGGTGGAACCTGTTGACGAGTCAGACCATCTGGTACGCGGATCAAACGTTGATCCGGAGGAGGCTGTATCGCGCCTCGTCCGGGAGGTGGAGAGTGGCGCAGAGATCCTCCATACGGAACTGTAAGGCGGGGCTAGTACAAAGGACTGATTTGCTATGTTATTAGACATTTTGATTTGGATATGGTTATGCGGCAATATTAGTATGTTCACCCTTTTCATAATCACATTGATTCGGCACAATGGGCTTGGGCGGGTATCCTGAGAATGCAACGTCAGGCTATAGAGATCCGGGCACAAAAGGGAATGAATATTGATTGATCCGAAGGATTTCCCCTGGTCCAGGGTGGGTTGCCATGTGTTAGGCTCTCGTGGCATTTGCATGGCCTCCATGCCACCGACGATGGTTGCAGAGTGCATGAATGTTACGGGACCGTGGCCCTTGGTTTGGACCCTGGTATCTTTTGATTGTCGTCTGTCTGGCTCATTCACCCACCAGATACCGCCCATCTTAGGCGGCCCGCCTTTCCCACTGCGTAGGACCCCACCCACATGGCGATGCACCGACTAAAAAAATAGAAATAAATAAGAAAGAAGAAAAGACTGCTCCCCAAGTCAACGTTGACATGTACAACGCATACACGTAGATGAGTCCATTCTTGCGGAAATATTTTAATCTCATTGATATGATCGATGGACGGCTATTATTCATGAAGTCGACCTTCGCGTACCTCGTGGTATGTAAACATGGTGAGGGAACTTCGACAAAAACCTGGTCGGACCCTACATCCTAGTAAGGCCAAGGTACCAGATTGCCTCCGAGTGGCGCACACTGCCATTTTGCTCACTTTTTCAGTTGGAAACCCCGAGTCATTCAGTAACCACCATTGGCACCCATGATGGCGTGACGGCACTGTACATACTCATCGCGTAAACCCTTCCTTGATGTTCTGGGCCCGGTCACTGTCAAACCCGACATTTCTCGTTACCATCGTGGAGGCGGGGCCTTCCATTTTTTGACACCTACATTGACACGCTTGTTACAAATTAACACCGAAGCTTTGATTGGTTAGACTCCAAACCAATTGATTGTATATAGCAGAATTCAAAAACTGATACAAAGAAGCTGAAAAACTAGCGTTTCGAACGGTATTGAAACCGGGGGGGTTCAAAGAGTAACGAATTGAAATGAATAATACTCCACAAGCAAGGGGGATGGACAAGTTTGGAATTACGCAACTTCTTCAACTGGATCACTGGCATCCTCTGTTTTCCACCGCAGGTTCGACTCGTAAAACAAGATGAGCTGGTTCGCGAAATTAATTGGTGTCGCCAATACATTCGAAAATAAGCACACACTTTCTGGGGAAACTTTTGAGCACAAAGCCGTGAGTTCTCCCGCACACGTTTCTTATCGGCTTTCCTGAAGCAACTATAAGCGTGGACGAGAGCAGAAGGTCGAATAACGCACAAAGTGAAATAAACGTAGAGTTCTTCATCTTCACGTTCCACTGTGTCAATCGATTCTATGAGATCCTCCCATGACGAGACCTTCATGTGCTTCTTCATGTTACCAAGTGGCTCCTCTTCGTCGGACTCTACTTTGTCCTTTCGCGAGAGGCCGTTGCTCTTTCGAGCCTTCTTCTTTGCCCGCTGGTCATCCTCGTCTTCGTCTCGACCCTCGGCCTTGTCCGAAGGTAGCTCATCTTTCCTGGGCCTGCCGCGCTTCTTCATCGTAGTTTCTACCTCGGCGGACGAGTCCACATCCGCGAGGGACTTCCTAGAAGGCTTGTCGATAGACTTGGATTTTGGCTTGACAGGCTCTGACTTGCGCGGGCCAAGCTTATTCTTCCTCTTCTCCGCCCAAAACTGTTCAATAAGTTCCTTTGCATTTCTAGATTGGAATCAGCAGAGGACAGCCAGGAATCACGATGAACACGCGTACCCTGCATCTCTCTCGTCTACCCAGCTGTTATGCTCTTCGCCGTACCCTCGCCACTTGACGAAATAGCCCATCCGGCCCTTGAAACGCGCGCATTGTCTATGATCATGCGAAATAGCGAGCAAAGATACAACTTACCCCGGGGAACTGTCCCTTTTTTGCATCGAGGATTTTTTCGATTTCATACTCCTCCTCCTCCTCCTCCTCATCACCTTCCTCGCCCCCCTCATCCTCCGCTGCGGTCTCTTCGGGCTCCTCGTGGACCTCCTTCTCTACCTCTTCGATCTCAGAGCCAGAGGCGGACATCCCTCGTCGTTTCTTTGAACCGTATGTTTTCTTCGTCAACCCTGTCTGAATCCTGTCGTGGTCACTGTCTGAATTCATGTCAGCGGCGCGTGGCATCGTCAAAAAGTGTCTGCGCGTCGAATCACAAGGTCGAATTTCCGCCAACACGAGTTGTGTAAACCAACAATGGCGCGCGCTGGTGGCACCAAAAGGTTGTGGGAAATCCAATTCACCCCCTTTGCATCCCAAGTAAGCAGTAACAACCCCCCATTGATCAATCGATCACGTGCTCTTAGCTGTGTTAATCACAGTTCAATGTAAGTAACTCAGTGCCGTTCACTCCAACATCCCCAAGCCATCAAGCTGTGTCCGGTCAAACTGCTCTCTTGGCGACAACACCCACGGTAGTCGGGAATGAACAATGCGGGTGATCCGGCACGTCATAGCTAAGTCCAACGAGTGAGTCGCAGTCAGGCCTAGAAGGGTCGTACTCTCGTGGTACACGCAACGCCACAAGTTTGCCACGAAATGACGCAAATTACAAGGACGTTCCTATCTCCGAGACGGACTCGCACTTCGTCCACGTGCTTCTCTGCCTCTGCCCTTCTTTGGCCCCGAGGGTGGTGGGCGTACGAATGCGTAATCGCACTGAATGGTCTGCTCCAATAACGGTGTCCCCGAGGCGCCGTCAATAGCTGCTTGTGCCTCTGCCATTGTTTCATACTCGACTAGTGCATATCCCTGATTTTGATCCGTGAGTACCAACGCGGCAGGCACAATACACTTGTGGCACACCTTGACATAGCCTGTGCGGCGATCCAAGTTGAGATGGAGATTTTTTATTTCGCCGAACTCGGCGAACTTGTCGGTAACATCTTCTTCTGTTGCTTCCTCGTGTACATTGGTGACCAAGACTATCCAACCCTCGACGGCTGCGCATGGCACGACAAGGCTCAGTGAAGAACAGCACTGCATGAAACATTTAGCGTACATCGGGCAGCGCGGGTGTCAGCATCCTTGACATGAGATGATTCCACTCTGTCATAGGTTGCTTCGGTAGTCACCGTGCCATCGTTTCCACCTAGCTCAGCGGAAATACACACTAAGAACACATAGGATGGGGAGCTTGGCGGTAACCACTTGCCTGCTGTGTTATGGAAGCCTCTGCCTCTGCGTCTCACGGTACCCGCATTGGCAACTGGAAGGAAAGTCAGGCGACGGACGACGAGAGAACAATTAAACAAACCCTCATCGATATTCATCTCATCGTCGGACATGGTGGTAAGTGTTTACGATGACAATTTCGTGTGACAACTTGTGACGGGGGTTGCTTATTGTGGCTATGCTATGAACCTAAGGGCTGGCTGGGGTCTCAGATTTCCTCGTTGAGCGGTATGGCGACCGCGACAAACCGATTGCTGCCAGAGTGAATCTTCAACAATTCAGTTGTTCTAACGTAACATCGCCAACCAGTTTGCCGTTCAGAATTGGGCTCCTTCCCACTCCAAGTCCAGACCGAGCTTGTGCGCCGAACAGAGCTGAGCGAGCGCATCGGACCGCAGTTGCGCTCAACAACCCAACAACAAGTTCTGCGCCTCTACTTTTCTGTTTTCCGTTGTTGTTTCGTCCTGCCATCTCCTCCGTCGTCTCCATGAAACGATAGTGTTTCGGTTACTTAAGCAGGACAACCAGACTCGAACGACGGCCCTTCAGGTCGTCCTCACGCGTCGTTTCCGGCAGCACCCAGCGTGTTCACGTATGTGCCCTCCGAGTCAAGTATCACTTTACCGCAGTCAGACAGTCCTGCCACACAGGCGTTGAAGCATGCGGTGCCTGGTTGAGCTACACCGCCTCACCATATCGAGATCTCGGCTTTCCAAACCTTATGAGCAAATAATCCCAATTGGCATGTTTTTTTTTTCAAGAGGGAGCTCGCAAGCTGTACCTTTTCTAGGGTCGCGGCCTTGCACTTTGTCGAACTATTTAAACGCGGTCGTTCTACCATGGATCTCCAGTGTCGACCACACTTCTCCTGTCCTCTGTTAGATTCGTATTTCATCTTCACCGCGTGCAAACATGAACACCGTTCCTATGATCAATCACCCGTGCACTATTTGCTGTAGGCCCACGTCCATGTGGTGCAGTCGCTGCCAGGCGACCTGGTATTGCACCCCGGAGCATCTTTCGGAGGTGAGCATCGTGCATCATGCCACCCGACCTGTCGTGTAAGAACTCACGCGACTCTTCGTAGGACTGGCCGCGCCATCGCAAAGAATGTGTCCCCGTGACCCACGCGCAAAACTACAATATTATCGCCACTCCTCCCCCGGCAGAGCAACAACTGATTACGGTGTCTGCTATTCTCTTTTCCCCGGAAGAAGGTGGGCTCTCGTTCCTGACGCGTCATTTGTGCGTTCGCTGATGCCGTTATGAATTGGCAGAGCGCCCAAGGATCATTTCAGTCAAGTGCCGCCCGTCGCAAGTTCCGTCTCAGGGCATCTGCCCACAGCCCCTTGTCAGCAACCACTTCGCTGATGGCCACGCGGAGAGCATCGTCCTGACGCAAGGCCTAAACGCTGAGCCCCTCAGGTTTCCCCTTCACCTCTGGTACTCCCCGAGCGCCTTGTCGCGTGGTGCTCCAATCAACCGCGCCATCTACCATATCACATCCGGTGCAGCTGCTAAGGCATGGTGTGGTACCGTCGTCGTCCTCAAGTTCAATGGATCGCGTAGGCAAGGATATTCCGATGCCGGTTCGAACGATCTCCCAGCCCTCTCTGCGTATTTCCTCGCCTACAAGTAAACGCATAACGCGTCGTATCTTATATGTAATTAACTTTAACCTGTGAGCGCTCTTTCTATATTCACTGTACCGCGTTAAAGTTGACCACGTCTCGGGTTATTGCAGGAAGCGTAGAGCGCCGTAGTATTTATCTATTTTGCTGTCCATGACAATTTGTAGCCTTGTTTCTCGTTTTAACCCTGTCGTTCATATCCCCTATACTGTCATGTAACTATCTTATCCTCAATAGAAGGGTACCTAGTGTGCCGCAGTTTATTGTTACCCGTCTGATCAAGCCTCGGCCCTGACGACGGATTCGAATGGCGATCACTTTTATGACTGGGATTAACACGAACGGTGGGAACCACGTTTCTTCGGCTGTACCTCGTCAATGGTTTCTTGTTACGGGCCGATACGGCTGTTTCCATGAGAGTGAATATAATTCATTAACACGGCCGTCACACCAGATCACGGTGAATGGAATATGATCGCCGGTTGCGAATTTGGCGTTACCAACACAGCGGTAGACCGCTATGGTGCTTATGTAACCACATTGACGAGCGATGAAAAATCTTGTAATCGACCTCAAACGTTATTATCGACGATGCTTTCATTCGTTTCCTTTCCGCAGCGTACGGATCGCGCGTATCATAGCATCACGCGCCATCATCCAGACGTTGACGACCTCATGGACATCGATGATCTAGACACCGCCGCGTCCACGTTGACCTATCCTGGCGAAACCGTCACGTCAGCACTCGATTCAATGCGGTGAGCGCAGCTTCTTTTTCTGATCTTTCTTGGGACGCCTTTCGAAACAAGGAAAACAATTGGTGTAAATGTATAGCGGACATGGGACGTACGTAGACAAAGAAGAAGTCATCGCCTCCGTGGCCGGCAGTGTGGAACGCGTCAACAAATTGGTGACCGTGCGTGCCGTGCGTACCAGGTAAGCACCTATACCCGCAGCACCATTTTCCAATCCAAACACGTCATTACCGTACCCCCTATCCCGAAAGGTACAACCCAGAGGTGGGCGATTTAGTCGTCGGGCGAATCACTGAGGTCCGTGGACCGGATCTTGAGAGTTCAAATTAGTGATCTTTGTTCAATTTTATTTCCGATATTCTTTTATTGGTTAAAAACACGAAATAGGCCCAGCCTCGCCGGTGGAAGGTCGACGCGAATGGACGTCAAGAGGCTATTCTGATGCTTTCTTCCGTCAACCTGCCTGGTGGTATCCAGGCATGTCCTTTTCCATCCATTACTTCTCTGCCGTGATCGTTAACGTTTGGGGCCGGTTTTTTTCCCCTGGGTCTCCCCAGCGCCGAAAATTGGAAAGCGACGAGCTCCAAATGCGAACGTTCTTCGAAGAAGGGGATCTCCTCGTCGCAGAGGTCCAGGCCTTTTTCTCAGACGGCGCCATGTCATTACATACACGTTCGCTCAAGTACGGCAAGGTGCGATAGGGGGTGGCCCCTTACACACGCTTACCTTTACTCACAGTCTCTCAGCTGCGAAACGGACAATTGGTCGTCGTTCCACCTGCCCTGATTCGGCGTCTAAAGTCTCATTTTTTATCTCTTCCCTGTGGGGTCGATTTGATTCTCGGCTTGAATGGTTACATATGGGTCAGCAAACACGCTCAAGACAGTGACCACGGCGAAGAAGGGTTCGATGCAGAAGCCGTTTATTCTAACCAGAATGACGTGAGCAAAATTCCTCCGTGCGACGTGGCGGTGGCATTCATATCCGCTTTTCCTCAAGGATATCGATACCGCAACGCGGACTGCCATAGCACGTGTTAGCAACATCATTCGTCTCCTGGCGGACCATTTTGTTCCATTAACAGACACTCGTCTTCTGGAAGCGTACGATTGGGTGATTGAGCAAGGAGCAGATACCAAAGACATAATCCTTGGAGATATCGGGGATGCGCTCCTTGCCATGGTTGGGAGTGATAGATAGGCTTCATTCTCGTATCTCTACATGTCGTCGTCTCCATTAGTGGTGGTTTCGTCGTCTTCGCTGTCCTCCACCCCGTTCTCGTCGTGGTCCGCGTTATTTTCTTCCTCTTCGACTTCTTCCTCCTCTTCCTCTTCTTCTAGTGTCTGGTCCGCTGCATCTGCAGGCGGCGGAGGTGGTTGTACTGGCTGATGATGGTGTGCCTGACCAGTTGCACCATTGGCCATCTTCCTTGCCTCAGCGGCGCGCCTCATCTCTTCTTTCTCTTCATCGACCGGGAGTAATTGTTCCAATGCCAAATCCTTCCAGCGCAAGGCACCATTAACGCCACCACCGCCGTAACCCATGTCTTCGAACAGCGCTCGGGAGGTGGGATCGTACGGCGGTCTCGGTCGAGCGGCTGGGTGCTTTATGCTTGTGGGATTACCATAGGGGTAAGAGGGGTGCACCTGTGACGGCAAAACTACAAACATGTCATCAACATGGCCAACTTTCGCCACGCTATCGGCATGAAGAAAATGCGAACCCACTATCGGAATCGTCAGGGTTCGGGGGTATCATGTACGCGGGGATGTCGAGATCTACTCGTAAGGATAGAAAAACGCAAAGGAGAGGAGGAAAATGTTTTCACACAGTTCATGGAAAGGGATGAACGCAGATGTGCGTACCGTCGTCAGACATCTCGCCCGAGATGTACTCAAGGCTATCAATCGTGTCAACCACGTTGAGGTCATGCTCGGACATGTGTAGGTAACAGTATGTAAGATCCTACGGCATCACGAAACCGAACGTTCGATACGGTCAGCGTCTGTGTGGGACACCGTGAGAGGGGCAAAAAAACGACGGACTGTCATGGTGGCGCGGGCCCTCGAAACTTCAGGTTATTGGCGGTGAACTGGCGAACCCTGTGTTGTTGCGCCGGTCGTTTGGAAATGCTTGGCTCGCCGAATTTACAGCAGCAGCGCTGGGATCTGCAGCCACCCCGTCGGTATTTGCCGATGTCAAAGGTATCAGCACGGCTGAGGCGTTGAAACGATGATTGTTGATCAATATTCAATGTCAAAGTTCAGCGGTCATAAGGAGCCTCCATTCGGCATTCCCAACTCTGGACATGTGAACGTTGTGGCTATGCTATAATATTGTATCAGGTCTATGAACAGTTTATTGAGAACCTTCAACCATTTGATCATCATAAACTCTGAAACGTATGTCTCTACAGTTGAGCTATATATCATTGACCTTTTCCCGCCCGCTCGTGACGACTTCGATCACTATACCCAGAGTGGTGGGTGCTCTTTCCCGATCCATTCGGCCGTTGGTCCATCACGTACGTATTCCAAGACTTTCTAATTTTTTTTTTCTCAGACACGTAGCCCTCTTTGCTGAGCACCTTGATGGTGTGTCACCTTTTTTTCTGCTCTCTCGCTCAGGAGACATTTCCCGCAGATCGTTGGTCCCTGTTGGTCTGCACCTTGAGAAGTAGGCACCTTTAGATGCTCCAAATAAACAGAGCTTGGTCATTGTTGATACCATTCTCCACTAATTCGGAACCGCTTTTCCGTATGGGCGGCCGAACAGTGATGGTTATCCCACAAAGGTGGGAATCACCTCAAGGGTTTTCCATCGATGCCGTTACGGTAGCCTCGTGTGCCACCCCCAAGGCTCGGCGCAAGAGATAGCTGACAAGTCGTTCTAACCCAAGGTGGGTTGGTAGATGTGAGGGTGATCCATCAATCGATTCCCGAGCGCGTTGGTCGCTCACACGCGCTGGCAGCCTTCTTCCGCGAAACAGGGGCCAGAGAAGATGGGCTCAGTTCTCTACACAATAAGTAACGAGGTGCCACAGGGTCCGTTACATACAGTCAAGGTAGGGGCTACGCCACATCCTTAGGCACTCTGAAAATGATAGAACTTGCAGCACTTTACGGAATACTACGGAATATTTCACCACATCCATTGAGACGCCGATCAGTCTGTCGGGCTCATGGGGAAATGGTGATGTCGTTAAGTATTCACTATCATAGAGCACGAAACCTTGTAACTAATGGCGGAATCTGCGCTACGAGATGAAATGGAGGGCAGTTCTTGAGTGCCCTCATGAAATGAGCCCGCCCAGTGGCTGGTGCATTACGCTGGTCTCAGAAACCCATCTCATTCTGAGCTTTTCAAGGGTGTTCCATACAGCATTAAGGGATTGTCACATTATGTACTCTTTGCATGGAATCTAACTTGGATTTTATTTAAATGCTCTTACAATGATTACTTCGTTACAGCTATCGATCATTTTCGGTGGTCAAAGCCATACCACCGCGGTTCACCTCGCAACTAGGGCCAGGAATATGCTCCGGTTCAAGCTACCGAGTAGATCAGCTACTAGTAGTGATTCTGCCACGTGTCTCACTTTGAGTCTAGACATCGCCGCTGTTTATGTGATGTGGGGACTCCCTTGATGCCACCCATGGTGTCCCTCAGGCTGTTTCAGGCCGCAAATAATCGTGGCCTACGAACCGGTTGTTACAACAACCATCCGTCACCTTCACCAGTCAACCTAGCTAGAAAGAAACCAGCTTGTATTCTCTCATGGAATCGCTCGCTGTCGCCGTAAGATGTCATACGGGCACTGCCTACTAATCTAACCTTGTTTTCTTCCGGCCGGCTCCCCTTGCCGTTTGGCGGAGGTTTTCCGTACAGATGTCAACATGTCCAGAGTTTTAAAACATTTTGCCCCCGACATGCCACGGAACTGCCACCAGACGTCAAGTGCGTTGCTCACGATCATCAGATTCATCACATGTCAAGTCGTACCTCGGCGGCATTGGCGGTTCGCGCTGTGTGTGACGTTCCAAAAGATCAAGAGGGTTACTTACCCAACATCATGATGGCGACCGCTCTGGGTGGCTGTTTAGTTGGCGCGTTGCCACTGCACGCTGCAGCCCACGGTAGGGAAGCGAGGAACCCACTGGATACCGACCTTTTTTAATTCATTTATTTTTGATTTCTCTTTCTTTTTCATACCTTTTCAGGACCCCGGAATCTCTGGGAGTTTGGGATAGAGCCTGCATGGCAGCTAGCGTGCTCGAGGGAGGTCATGCGAATATGGGTAAATCAGGTTATTCATCGATCATGATGGTAATCTAATTGCGTGATCAGTGATCAGTGTACGCAGGGTCGCCACCGGGGCGAAAATTGCTCCGGCCAGGCGACTCGGAAGCCTGCCAGCCTACCTTTAATGCCTTTTTTTCGACACCTTTGTCGGTCCACCACTCATATTCCGACGCAACGGCATGTTTTGACCCTTGGCGCGCCATCATTACACACAAGCTTTCAACTGTCCCAGGTCGTTCAGCTCTGGAAAATCGAGCCTCGACAAATGAACCTCTGGATAATCATTCAACCGTTCCGCGAGGGTGTGCTTCAAACTCCCGCTCGTCACCATCTCGGACGAAACAATCTACCCAACCAGGCAAGTGGTATATACTCCGCAGAAGGCCGGTGGTGCGTACCGCCTGTCTCGATGGGAACATGTCGTCTACGACAATGTATCAGAACCATGTGCTCATGTGAGTCGGCACTACTCGGAAAAATGACACCGAGCCCACCACATCGAGTACTGATTTTGATAGTAACACGAGCGGATGCCGCTGAATCGACCGAAGGTTCTATGCCAATCGACATACGTGATCGCTCTCACGCATTTTCTGACCACGGAACTTGTCGGGAGTCACATGAAGCAATAGGCTACAAAGTAAGTCAGAGTTGGACGCTCGCGGGTTCGGGTCAGTTCCGTTCCGCAGTGTATTGTAATGACAGCCTTAGCATGACAATCGTGATCCGGGAACTAATGGCAACTTTGCAGCTCTATTCCTGTGGAGTATTGAAGAACAAGGGAGTCAAAACATCAAAAACCTGAACATGCAAAGTGGGACCTTCACGCCTCCTGTCACCCCGTCCATCGCTGTACCACACACGCCCGCGATCGCGGACTAATCACTCGTGCCCAATGTGCCGCAGCAGACATGTGTTATACTTGCTTCCTGCGTCACGACGGGGGTTGGTCGTTCATTTCCGCCTGGCGATGACCTGCCAACGCGTATCAAGATCTCCATTTACCTCTCCGCAATCGGGCTCTCTCCGCGGAACCTGAATCCGTAACCGGAGCTCCGCGTGTCCGTCTTTGGCGCTCTGCCAAACCACAGAACCTAGGTCGTCGTTCGTTCGTCTCCAACGAACAGGGTTTGATCCACATGGATATTGGCAGGTACTTTAGCTCATCTCTGAAGGGATCTGGTTTTGGATAGTTTCCTTGGTCCTCGGAAAGGAGTGAATGACGCAGAGCGTGTGGATCATGTTATATCTCCACGGGAGACGCCACCGATAAGGGATCTGAACGTAGACCAGGACCACATGTTCGTGTGCATCGATAATACTCGGCATCGATCATTAAATATGGGGTTTTGCCATCATCTTGTGCATCCTCTCCGATGGGTATTCAATAGGACGACAGGCAAGGCATTTTGTTGAAGGCCGACAAGCCAAGCTTGGCCGAGTCCTGCCGAGACATGGTATATCAAACGGCTGACATAGAGTGATCGCGCACAGACCACTGTGATGAAATACATTGCAGTGGGATCGTATATAGTAGTCGACTCGTACCTAGGGGAAAAATAAGAAGTCGTCGTCCCCGGCCCTCACAAGGGCTCACACCGTCTGATCTAAGGTCAACTGCGCTAATCATTGCATTCGTCTTGCGATACATTTAGCCGAACCGGCCTGAGGTCAAACTCAATGGACCGTGGACTCTAAAATTGACTGTCAAACGCACACGATGAGTCGCTACTATCGTCGTTTTCTTGCACATGGCTACGACGAAGGTGACTCCCGCGAGTGGCCCACGATATCAACCGCGTTTCGGGTCACGGTTACATGACGTGCGCGCACGCGCTCCTTGAGACCATTAATATGTCTCGATGGGACTTCCCGACAATCTAACAGAAACGTCATCACGGCTTTATCCTCGCCCTGTGCGATAGGGCACTGCTCGGCAAGCGGTCCCGACCACGACCCCGGCATCCCAAAATTCAACGCGCAACCGTCAGGCTTGGCCTGATCCGGGAAACCGCAGTAGTTAGAGCGAACCAGGTATACACCTCATCTGCGCAGCCTGAGCGTCGGTCGAACAGTGGAATTTGACTAAGAAACACGTTGACACACGACAACAGGACATTTTCTCGCACATGACTAACGGGAGCAGTCATTTTGCAACGCTGCAACGCGAGTCGTTACTTGGGATGGAATAAGTCCGTAGCAAACGTCTCGGCGTTCGTCCGCGTGCAATTCACGGGCGTAGTAATCGAGATATGGTATGCCAAGTCACTTATCCAGCGTTCCACATGGAAGGGGAACGTTCGGGTCAGTTCCGTTCCGCGGTGAAGATGTGTTAATGGCCGCCTCGGACTGTAATCAGCAGTCCAAACGTTTCTGAGTCGATGATCATTGACTTGATGATGCTGATGCTGACAGCGACGGATGAATCGGCCGATCACCGAGCAATAATTGATGGGATATGTCAAGGGTTGCAATTGCAGATCCACATCACCGTGAGCACATCGGTTGGGAGAGAAACGGCCCGATCGACTTGTGCAATAGAAAATGGAAACATGCCACCGACTCGAGATCTATTTCCGAGTGGCCCCCCGTCACCTTATCAATACGCGTCCCGGGATGGCCTAGCTCAGCGCTCTCTTACATACTCGCGTATACCCTGGGCCTGGCAATGAGGCCCGTCGGCCTTGACCACCCGACATGAGGGCATTCCGCTCTTTCGTGGTGTCTTGGCCACGGAAGAACGGTACTAGGAAACAGCCATTCGCCGGCGGATAAGCACAGTCCTGCTCACTGCCCCATTTAGATTATAACGATGTCGCCCACGTTTGTCACAAGTGGTTTTGTTCCCTTTTCGCCTTTGATACATGAGTGAATCCAACGTGCGCTATAATGGCGAGTAAAAAAAAAAGGTGTCTATGATGTACGTTTATATGTACCAATACAACATGTTTCATCATCGTTCCTGCACGATCGCTCTCTCCACGCGACCGGCTCTGGGCACCTCCGTCCTCCTTTCGACCACCTTTGGCTCCGCCGCTGGGTCTGAGTCAAAGTTTTGCAACCGCATTTCGACAAGGAATTCATTGTCCCGAATCGACTGCGACCAGCTGGACAGTAGTGTCATCCCAGAGACGATCGTGCGAGATAAGCCGACCAAGGCGAAGATACTTGGATATACGTGCACAACTAGCATATGGCATCAGGACTCCGCTCTTGGATACCTTGAAGGGGGACTTACATAGGAATTTCTTGTTTAGCGGGAGGTGCAACAATTCCTTGAGGACGTACATGGCCCCCGCGGGCAAGAAAAGCATCGTGAGGAGGCTTGCCATCAATGGGACAATGATTTCCTTGGTCGCGTGACGAGGATCAGGGTGCGTCCACCCGTTGCTCAGTAGCTGTAGGTCTACACGTCAGCTTCCCACCCGCTGAGTAACAGTTGATGGTACGCACCACGTGCAGTGCGTTATATCGTCGCTGTGGCAGTTGTAGCCTCCGGCGTAGCCGTATGGCAATCTTGCAGTATACAAGCCCAAGAGACCACATGTCGACCAACCGAATCGTTGGGACCATCGTTGGATAAAAAGTCAGCCGAATCGGTAGTACGACATAAACGTCCACGACTAGGCCGAGAAGAATCGGGATCAGGACACCAAGAAATACGGCCATGTATGTTATCTTGGTTACCCAGAGCAGACTCTGCTTCGCGAAGTAAACGGCAAAATCTGGTCGGGGGCCATCCCCAGTTACACGCTGGCGCCGTCTGTCCATGCTTTCTGCCGCCTTGGCGACCAAATAGCACCCCCAAAGGATGTAGAAACCGGCTAGGAACGAATAGCCGTCGTGCACCGTCGCAGACGAGATTAAAGCGAAGAAGTGTCTCCCAAGTTGGATTGGTGCTGCGATACCAATCGCCGCGACAATGGCCATGATGGTCCAGACGGCGGTCACGAACACAATGATCCTCATGCGGAAGCGGGGAGGGAAATACACCACAATGTAATCATCCTTGACATCACGTTTTGCCTTGATAGCCTCGGCATTCTGCGATGCAATCAGCGCCGCTGCGTTATCGTTCAAGGGGGTCCCATCTTCGTGGACTTCAGCAGTGGCGCGCATATCTCTGGGAAGCGCAATGTTATCGCTGGCAGGTACTCGGCGGAAGGTACCATCTCGCGTGACAGTCACTTGCTCGTTGTCCTTGGCGGATCGTCGGAAGAAGGCAGCCCAAGTCTTGCACACCCTTGAAGACTCTTCATCTCGGAGCCTCTCGCCAAACATGTACGAGGTTAATCGTAGCTTCGCGGCTAACAACTTCCACACGTGAACGGCCACGCGGTAGACAACTTTGCGGGGTCGCAGATAACGCATCGTGTAAGGCAGCACAATTTGAAGAAATAGAAGATCGATCGGGACATCAGAAAGTGGCTCCCTATCCATCCTAGGTGGGTCGCTTGGATGTGACTTTAAACGAGTTCGCGACTTACCGAGTCTTCCACCGGATCGGAAATATCGATCGGTTACCGATAAAGAGCAGGACGGCGAGGCTTCCAACGCCACAAGCGACGACCATCGCATACATGAACGCACTGATGAGTAATTTGCGGAACTGAGTGAAGGTGGGTCGGTCCAAAATATCGCGGATGGGATGGAAATTTTGATCCTGGGGGTCCTTGATGAACCACATGGCACCCGGACGCATGATATTTCTGCATCCTCCCAACAGTACCGCAAATTGATACCTACGGAAGAGTTAGCACCGTCGTAACGCACACGGAATTGACTCACATGAACATAGTCCCTGCGACCCAGTGGTAGAACATAGCTGTCAAGGGCGCTTGCGTGAAGAACGATATCCTCGATTCGAGGGACGCTTCAGGGAATACCCATATCGTGCAGGCGTCTAGCATGATACCACACCCAAGCGGGAAGACGATGAGTTCGATGATGATGAACATTGCTACCTATACCACATCAACTTCACAATCCACCGTCGTTGGCCATATGACACATACCTTTACGACCAGGAGTTGCTGCCGGACCGCGTTTCTGACCGCCCTACCAGCCGTCCTCGCATTCCCTACCGTGAATACGTTCAAGTAAAGCGCCAAGACGATACCGACGACACCATAACCCAATGTGATTGCAAATGCGCGTTCACTGCTTCCATGGCCTAATGTCAAGCGGACCCATGACTGCCGGAAGTGAGTGGCGAAGAGTCGGACTTCCCGACCGACATTAGCAAAATGGGGTTCCAAGAGTTGCGCGATGACTGAATCACTCTCGAAAAAGTCGTTTATCTTCTGCAAATGAGTGGGCGCACGTTCTTGAGGTGGTGATTGCAACCACAGCGATGCCACAGCAGTCAATTCTGATCTCTTTGCAGCCTGAAAGCTTTGTGAGAGTGGAGCGGCCGGTCCTGTAGGCGTGACGTACAATCCATGATGTTATATCATATGAGGGTGCAGAGGGTGCAGAAGGCGGACTCGAGCTCCCGGAAAATTGGGTAACGAGGCCGAGTACGTTCGTTAGGACGAATCGCGATGTCTTGTAGAAGAACGGGAAGAGGAAACGGCGAAGAACAAGGGTAAAGCAATCCACAAAGGGATCTGTCATTATGCGCATGCCTCGGATAGGAAGATGCAGGATATACAGCGCTCGTTGAGGATCCAACTGGCGCACAACACGTCAGAAAAAAACAGATGCAGATCATCAAGACGTACCGATAGGAGCGCAGCCGTCTTTCCCAATGTGAATGGAAGCCATACTCCAAAACCAATCGCAGTGTCCAGGACAAAAATCATCAATATCACCTATGGATGCGTTCGTAAAAAGATCCAAGCAGGATTCGTGAACCTACATTCTGTACCACACCAAACAGGGGACCTCGGAGCCCAATGGCTACAGACAATTGAGCTTCACAGATCTGGCTATGCAACGGGAGCCTACCTTCGAGTGCACCCTCCATGTCATCTTCAACAGCAGCTTCCAAGTCGTCCACACCGTCATTCAGCTGCTGCTCAACCAGACCCTGAGCGGGCGCTTGTGGCTGGGGTTGCGGTCCCGGTCGATTAGGAACATTAAACTCCCCAAGATCTACAACGTCGTCTTCATCGTCCTCATCCTCGCGATCGGCATCTGCGTCCCAAAAGACACGTTCGGGTCCTTCATCGTCGTCCGAGTCATCTTCATCCTCAGGCCCTGCCTCTGCTGGCGGTCGTTCCTCGCCATCTACAGTGTGATCAAGCTCAAACGTTGGCGCTACCTCACGAGGTACATCCATGAAATTATTGTCAAAATCCACGGGATTGGGCAACGGAGGGGGTGGAATACGGAAATAATGCTGAAACTCTTCCTCCATTTCATCCCTCGTACGTTTTCTTCTGTCTACATTTCCTGCAGACAAACTTGACGAATCGGTTGCTGAAACATCTGACGGGTGATCAAGGGCGGTAAAGTAATCCGAGGAAGTTGGACCCTCAAAATTATAAGAACCCAGACCGTCTTCTGCCGCGAGGGTGCCGTTCGACACCGGCAAGTGTTCAAAACTGATGCTCGATGAAGTCGGAGGTGACGACTCGTGTGATGGCTTAGGGCTGATTTCGTCATGGACAACAGCAGGCGTAGCGGGACGGGGAGATTGAGTCCGCGGAGACAAGTCAGGGGAGAACACGATGGACCGACGGCGGGGTTCTTCCTCGGGTACCGGTGTACCTGTTATCAATGCCGTTTGCAGGGCAACCAGCGATGGCGCTGGCATCTCAGGAACTGGCTCTCGAATGTCTTCTTCCGCATTGCCGTTCGCAGGAACTCTGAACGTGAACTCGAAGGGAGTGGACTCTATAGTGGTAGAGTGACCTGAAACCGGTCGTGGAAGTGTTGATGACGAGGCGACATCCGAAGCGGCCATTGAAAGACTAGCATCTGCATTGGATTCAACACTCTCATCGCCATCATCATCGCTGAATCGCCTGTGCATACGCCTCCGGACGTCCAATGCAGTCAGTGCAGATTCTGCGCTCTCTTCCTTCTCCTTTCCTTTCCTAGCCTCGATCGGCGTATCGGGATTCTCCGGCGGCGGTAGAGCCAGTGGCAGCGCCGCGGCCAAATGCGGATCTATGCGAGGATTCTGAGGCCGACGGATGGGATCGCGTAAAGGTTCTAGGCGCTCTGCATCTTCAAAACGGCGTTGAACAGCTTCGAACCGAGGATTCGGCGGGATAGGTCGATGTGGACGCCAGTGTCTGCCTTGATGACGTCCCTCGAGCTCGGCATCAAGAAGTGGATCTCGTCGCTGAGGACCGAGTAAGTGAACGTTCACATCTTGCGCGAGCTGGTCTTCGGGTGGTGGGTTGGGAACGGGGGGATTCTGGGGTGGCATTCCTACAATTTCGTCCTCCTCGAAAACGCCAGGCCTTGCGTTCTGTGATATCCATTCTCGAAGAAGGAAAACGGCAACAAAAACCAGCACGATTAAAGATGCAATGATCTGGCCCGCGAATATGTCCGACGACAAGGTCTGCCAGAATGAACGGGACGTAAAGCGATGCAGGATGGTTGCATTCTTGAACGAAAAGGCGGTTTCGTTGCTGACTGTCAGGGTTTGGACGATTCCAATAGGTCGAACATCTGTGGGTCGCTCCCGGCCACTGATCCACCACGCACTGCTTAATTCTTAGCACCATGGATCAGGGACACTGGCAAGTGACATACGTTGACTCCCCCATGGTAAAATACACCCTCCACGTCCAGATGGTGATCCAAGGGAGTAAAGCCAACCAGACAATTGCAACTAAGATGGCTCGAATTCCGAAAAGAGACGCAAAGAAGGTTTGCTGTGCAAGTCGACGGACGAGCAACAGGGGGGGTAGCGAAGAGGGCATGTCAGAGGCATAAACTGGTCGTTCGGTATCAGATATTCCATACGGCCAAGTTTTGTACACAGAGCTCACCTTTCGTGAAAGAGTAGGGATGCTTGCACACATCGCAAGTTTTCTTCTTGCTGTGTGACAACCATGTTGTCAAACTGCGGCACGAAACATGAGAGGGACGTAAAAGAAAGATAGACAGAGTCGAGCTTACCAATCCTGATGAATATACCGAATGGTGCCAGAGCATTTACAAGGATGAAATAATGGCTGCCCAGGTTCCCTCGGTGCGCTGCATATTCGACAAGTATCTGTGTATCATGAGTGCCTGAGGATTAACACCATTACACGATCCTGCAGACCTTGTTCCTCGGCTTCTTGCATATGTGATTAGTGCGTCCTACTAGGTTTAGGGATTCCAGCGATTGAGGGACAATACGGACACGCGTTCTGAGAAGGCCAAATTTTGAGTAAAGGGTATGGTGAACGGTGGTGGTAGTTGGATGGTTTCTGTCACTGATTCTACCAAGTTAATGGAGAAGAAGGACAACGTAGAACAAAGAAAAAGCGAGCAAGTTATGTATGTTGAGACTGACTCTGCTTTGCACAGGAGGGGTTGGTAAACAACCACAAAGAAGGCTCTTCGAAAACGTGCTACCAGAATTGGTAATCTACGAAATGGTACTACATGATACTACCATTTGCTACTTCTCTATTGTACTTGTGCCAGTGTGAGAGGATGACTGACGTACTCTAAGCAGTCGTAATCGATGCTAGCGCTCGTTGACAAGATCAACCAACCGGATGGCTCTCGATTAGCCGGACTCATAAATTAAAAGGTTACAGTCACCTCGACACACTAACGTTGATGTGTTTTCCCAAGCGAGCGTCCAAACTGTGCGAGCCAGTTGACCATCTGATGCCAGGATCTATCCCACTGACTCCCCCGCTTGGCGTGTAGCATTGCACCACGGAAATCTACACACAAACAGGGGCCTCGGCTCTCTACTCGTCTTGTACGTATACCTTGGTGCCCTGTTTCTCAAGATCCTCAGCTCCATTCCCGCCAAAATTGTTCATGGGACTCCCATGTACATAATCTGCGTTCACCAGTGCGTCGTCCGCCGAAATAAGCTTCTCCACAAACGTCTCCTGCGCTGGGAAAATCACAGAGGTGACGTAGTACACCACCGACCCGACAATGAACTATGGTACCATCTCCAACGTCAGCATGCACTTGACACAGAAGCGCAAGCGCTTCGAAACGTACCCCGTACATCCAAGCGACGTCAAATAGACGACCCCCATGCCCCACAGTGACAACCGGGTCAATCGAATTGACAAGACCTGGAAACGTTGGCACCACAGTGACGAGCATCGCCAGGACCGCACGCCAATTCTTAAAGTGGACAAGTCAGATACTCCACTACGTGCGAACGAGATCACGACTGACAAATCCCATGGTGTACCTGTATCGGCCGTTTGGATCATACATTGCAGGAACGTCCACTTTACCTCTGTGGACCAGCCAGAACTGCAGACAAAGATAATCAGGGGTGAGTCGTTCCTATCACCACATAGAATGCGCACGTCTGTGATCATAATCCCTGCAAACGGGCCCAAAAAAATGGTGTATCCGTTCATGAAGGTCAAAAACCCTTCAGCGCTGTGTTATATACGGTCAGCTTACGGATCTATTTGGACGCAGCATGCTCACTTGGCCAGAATCTCCCAAGGACACAGCGCCCAACCCCCAATGAAAGCACAAATTACTTGTCCACGCCTAATGTTGATGTACTGCAGACTCGGTCAGCACAATCTGCGTGCAGGTGAGCAGTCTCACCTTGGGTAACAATACTGTCATGTCATTCCCGGCGCCAAGAGAGTTGGCACTGATATTTGTCCCAATGGTCGTGAGCGCAAACGCGAAGGAGGCGAAGAAAGCGGCGGCGCGGTTATCCCATTTGTCGATGAGGAGCAAGGGATCCCAAAGGACCTCCCCATACAGCTGTATTCCAGCACTCGTGACTGCAATGCCAGCAAAGCTGCAGAGTAAGAATACTACGGGAATTATGAGAGGCTGCACATATTGGCTATCATATGTTTCGATCAGTGCCAGCCTGAGACCATTGTGCAGGTGAATTTATTTACGCTTTCTCATCTCTTGCATAACGCTAGCGTGATGATGAGCGGGGGTATGCACAATTGAAAATAGGTATCTTACAGTAAAGTCGGGTATGTTGACGGACAAGCTGGCATATATGCCAAGCGCGCTGTTCATAGCACTCAACCAGTTCCAGGAGAATTGTGTCCCGGTGATGGTTGCATGCTCTGCAAACAGCCCGTTTGATGGTGGAACTCGAACGAAAGCCCATATCACCATCGCCAGCCACGCGATCGGGACTATGATGCCCTTGACGAGGAACAAATACCGGACTTTGTGCGGCGAGAGGAGCAGGAAGGGAAACTGTATCAACCAATATAAGAAGTAGCACAGGAGACCTGAGAAAATAGACTATCAGTGAATACACGGTTTGCTCGTTTGTCAGCAGTCACCTGAACTTGTGATGTTGGCATTCGGAGAGAGTTGATTTGGCATCCTTGCAATGGATGGCCATATAGCTTTTAGCATCTTGAACCGATCCCAGTTCCTAAGTAAGTGAAGAACGTTCGACACGGCAGAATATCAAGCTTACCTGGTATACGCATTGTGATCCATTATATGACTGATAGCTTATCAATGACGTTGGTTAAAACGGTAACGACCAAATCCATTACCTGGATCCCGAACCAGAACATGGAAAGGACGACACGGCTGAACACTGTGAAATAACTAAACCAGAATCCAAATGACGACCTGTTCAAGACGGGAAACGCGACGTGGAGCCGAGCACCGATAGTCCCATTGAGTACCATGACCACAGAAATGATGCAATAACCCGCTGCAATGCATGGAAGAGCCTGACGCCTTCGCGGGCATGAGCACTCCGGAATAGCCAGGAAAATGAGGAGATGTACCAAGACAGACCAATCGCCAGCATGGAACTGGCAAGTTCCCAAACGGCGAGGTTCGTAGCGTCGGACATCCAGTAGGTTATCTCAACTAGCCATGAGGTGGTTAGGAGATGTGAGAGCAAGGGGCACGTACGTAGTTCCAGGTCCTGGAATGTGTCACATCAGGGGAACTCGTCTGACCGGACAGAGATCATTGGTGCTACTCACGTCCAGGTTCTCAAGCGGGGAGGTACAGGATCCATATCCTTGTTACTCCAGCCATGGGAAGCGAACGTCGTCTCTTCCTGTTCCAGCACCCAAGTCGACGGCCGAATAACGTCCAGTGCATGCTTCGTAGCGAGACGCATCGTTTTGAAGTTGGCAGTGGCGGCGTTTGCCAATGCACCACAAAGTTGGGCCCATCTTCCTTTTGACACATGGCATTATCTTGGCGGAAGAGATAAGACAAGGAATCAAAAATAACACTCCAACGTCAACAATATGGTGCGCTTTATTGGATAAGGACAACCACAATGCACTCACGGTACACAGACTGGACCACACGGGTGACATTAGCGGCACAGGCCCAGGGCCGGCGCCTTCCGATTCCATGATCACGATGACATCGCCTGGAATCCAGGAGCTTTCAGGTTAGACATCACAAGCGCCAAGTTTGTTCCAAGATGGAAACGCGTCTACCGACTTCCTAACCAAACTTGGGAGTCAGTCAACGGTACGAAATAAGAATTCTTACAACGGACACGCTTACTACAAGCACATCTACGTACCACGGCAATTGTACAAAGCAAGTCACGATAGTCCACGAACGACCTGTGTACAACGTTCAATCCAAATCTTCCACTTCCATGTAGTTGTCCGAGTCTGTGTCCCCGTACTCGATGACCTCCTCCCCAGGAACCAACTGGTGGGCTTGGAAACCTGCATCGTCTTCAACGATAGTCCATCTCTCCGGTCGCGCTTCCATGTCATCTGCGAGATATCGCATGTATATCTCCCCGTTCTCGTCGTCAGCGCTAAGACGTATGTTCCACCCAAGATAAATACGGTTGTTAGCCTCGTCGTGGGCAACGAGTCCGTCATCGTGGTCATACTGCACGTCATATTCGTGGAGCATGCCGATTGTGACCCCACGCCGGAGGCAATTGAGGTCGCTCTCGTCTAGGTTCTCGAAGAGATAGTCGTCCTCATCGACGACGACAGTGGGGGGTTCCCACCGTGGAAGTACATAGTCCCCCTGGAACGTCTCTTCCCCGCTTCCCGTACCGTAACTAAACACTTCATCGTACCAGCTGGAGTCCTCTTCATCTTCGTCATAATCTTCGTCGTCTTCATCATCCTCGTCAGTCGGACCATAATCGTCAATTTCTTCCTCTTCATCAGGGAAGAGGCCCTCCCATGGGTCTGAGTCATTGGAAGCCAGCTCGCGACCCGGAGAAGCCCCAGGCTGGGTCCCTTTCACTTTAGCGATTGCAGCTACGATAGCTTTGATCATGAATACGGGTATTGGGCGGTGCCGGACGTTGGCGCGGCAGCACGGACAAGTCTTACGTCGGCGCAACAGGTATTCAGGATCGTCGTCATCCAACATGTCATCGTCAACGCCGGGTGCTTTACGGAACCACTCTTGAAGGCATGTTACACATAGGATGTGCCCGCAGGGCGAAAGTCTGCCATAGTTTAGAGATGCAGAAAGGCTAAGGGACGACAGCCGGATACGCACGCATATGGGCGATAGAGTAATTCCATACAAATCTGACATTGTGAACTGCTTTCTACGGTTGAGATGATCTGAGACCCAACAGTAAAGGTGATTATCAATTAGCATTTTTGACAATGGGATGAATTTGTAACCATCCCACAGACCTCATCTGATTTCTTTGTCTTGCTTTGTAACTTCGTAACACGAGATTCGGAGTCCTTGAGCTTCTGGACGAATCAAATCAAATTGGCATTGAATAGTGTTTTCACCAAAATGGTCTCACCTGTTTCAACGTGCTATCTTGCTGCTTCAATTCTTCGATAACCTAACCAGTGTCAACATCACATTGGGACAACCGGTCAATATACTACCTTGCTTTGTCTCTTGATGGTCTTTTTGTTTTCCTGGACCAGCTACAGTCGAATGAGCTACGCGTAAAATGGGGGAACAGGTGTATGCGCACTCTTTTTAAACCATCTAACTCCCGTTTCATTTTTGTAAACTCGGCAGCAGCAAGGGAACCATTGTAGTCGGTGTGCGTATCAGCGATTCCACGTGTTTCTCTGCTATGTCCCTCGGCATCGGATGCGGTGCCCTTCCTGAACGATTCTCGCGATTTTGATCTCTCCCTCCTGATGGAAGCGGAATGGGCACGAGCCGCGCTCGCATGAGGAGCGTTTTCCGCTAGATGGCGATTTTGTGAACGAGGTTTTGCCTTGGACTTGGGTCCACGGTCGGAACTGGCGTCATCGATGGATACAAGGAAAGGTCTCGAACTAGAGGAAGGAAGAGACGTATTTCCTGGCTTCTTTCGTTTACCCTGGTCGGCATGAGAAATGTCTGGCTTGCGCATCTGGTTGTGTAGCTGTTGGGGTGGTAGAGGGTCCGGCGACCTGGACCTGCATCTGCGTTGGTTGGGTAAAGGTGACGGACCAGATAAGGGCACTGGCTGGCGTCGCTGATTATTGTTCCGACATGATCCTCTGGCGGCGGTATTCATTAGAGGAGAGGTACGATGATGAACACTGGGGGTGCAAGACGTTGAGATACAATTTCGGGGGTGTCTGATACTCAGAGTGACCGGCCTTGGTGGTTACTTGGGACGACGGAGACTCAGGATGTCGCCGCTGTTGTGGATGGACACCGTGTCTGAATCACTATAAATGGATGTGACGCACGGCGTGACGACTGTCACGTCCTTGTCCGACTTGCCAGTGAACTACTCCCGACACTTACTACTTACTGGCTCCACTGACACGTCGATCCATGATTCGTATCGACCGAGGCTCTCTAGGCTTGATACTCCTGGACCAGATCACAAAATTCGGCTCGGCTTTCTTAGTGACGGGCATTATGTCGCTCGCACTTTACCCCCAGCGATGGTTTACTCACCACAAGTTAATCGCCACCAGCATTGTGGCCTGAGGTACCGGAACAACCGTGTCTCATTCATTCGAGGCTTCGTACCGCCCTTCCTCCGTTTGCATTGTCCTTTCATGTCCATCAGTGGAGGGGGAATATATCGCGCCCATTTCGGCAGCCTACGAATGCCCCGGCCGATCAATACTTCGTAAAACATCGCGTGTACACTACCCCCTGGGTCGTTCCAATTGATGGTAGGGAGCTGCTTACACGTTTTGATCATACTTGATTGGCGTCTAACGATTAGGGAAAGTACAAGGACCAACAATTACCTCCACTTGACGACCGATGGCACTTGACCTCAGACCCTAACGTCGGTTATTTCGTGTGCCCGACCCGTGGATGAACGATACTAACAGCTCCTTCGTCTGTTCAGAACCCGATCTGCGATGTTGGATCGTGTAGTCAAGACTTGTGGACATGTTCATGCAGAGGTGCGGCACAGCGCGATCGTATACTCCACAAGTCGTGGCTCGCGTACCCTAGCAATTAGCTCCGATACGCAGGTAGCTTCTGCGATGGTCCTAACAGCCACCTTGTATTCCACATGATGGTTGTCTGCTGACGACATCGGACGAAATTTATGCGCACTGGCCACCGTTCTCAGTTCCTTCTTCCCTACGCCTCCGGGTCCCAAGCCGTCTATGATTCTTCATGGAACCTTGCCGTCGGAACAAATCAAAGGCCCGGGTCAGGGAACGACAAAAACGTAGACGCATGCATCGATCGATAGCAACTCGAGAACCCTGTTCAACCACGATGCCCCTTGGTAAAACATGCAGTATCGTGACACGACGGTCCCCACCCGGTTTCCTTCAGGCACTTAGAACAAGGAGGCGCGGTCGTGATGACAAAATAGCCAAACTTAGAAGCTTGAAACTGAAATTTGCCTACGATCTGGGCTGAGATTGGAGATCAGCCTTGAGGGTGCCTGATGGACGCAGACCATAACTCGATCTCGCAACGCATGATGCCATCAGGGCGTAGTCCGAGCGGAGGTACCCCAAATGGTTGGGAAATTTCGAGTTCGTCCTTGTTCTTGTTCTGTCCTTGTCCGTCGCGTTTATCATCTCAAATGCCTGAGATTAACGCTTTGCGTACGCAGGTTTCATGATGGCGATTGCAACGGGGGACCAGTCTATTTTTCAGAACGAACCACAGTTCGAGGGTTGAGGGTTTCATTAATGTTCGGTGTCAGCACATCACCGTCAATCCGTTGGTTCCTCGCGCACTGACTCGATGACACTACTTCGATCATCATCGTCTCCGGTTAGTCCCTTTCTGGCTGCGAAGCAGTCCCAAGCGCCTAGAAAGTGGTGGTATTAACATGCAATGCCCTACCACTGACAGGTATATAAAGAGGGATTGCACCAAGAAGGGGGCAAGTTACCCAACGCATTTCCCGCTATTTGCTGGTCAGCACCTGCAGAACCTCTCTTCATCGCCGTCGACACTCACCCTTCAACGTGCAGAAATAAGTGACTCCACATAGTATCGCCCCCTTCACACATTCCGGAACACGACAATGTTTAACACGAAGGTAAGCTCTCTTGTGCGTGTGTTTCACCCACCGTTTAGACAGACGGACCAATCATACACAGACCGCCGACGCCTTTGCTTACAAGGCTGTCATCAAGCAGCCCTGTTGGGGTCAGCAAAACCCGACTGTCAAGACAGTCACTGTTGCTGTTGCCCAGGGCACATGCAGCGGGGGCCAGGGCGGTGGAAATCACCCTACCGCATAGGAGTAATGTACCATCAGACGGGGTCGCCATCTGTACACCCCAGATTTTCTTCGTGTAAGATTAGCAGAGCCTCGCGCTGTCGAAGTCTTTTGTATGTACCATAAGTGTCAGAACAACGGATGTCTTGGCCCAGCGGTCCAGATTCGGTTTCACGAGTGGGCACGCCACTAGAGATTTCCTCCGCACTTCTCAGGGAAGCACATGGCTTTCACGTGGATGTGCCAGGCTGATGGTCGAGGGCTGGACGATAAGCTGCGGCTTCGAATTCTTTCTCGTATGCTCTCTCGCCAAGCTGTTTTTTTCGTCTAAAGTTCAGGTCAAAGAAATTGGCGGTTTGCCACTGGAACAGACGGACGTTCGAATTCGGGTTGATCTTCTTTTAATTGTTACAATAAGCGCAGGGTCGCACAAGCACTTTGCACGATTTGTGATAATATCCTCGTCCTTACGACACCGTTAATTGTACAGAGACCTGGCGAACGAATCATCAACTCGGCTGCGACTGTTCGGAATGGCCGACATAAACTGAAAAGCACCGCCCTCAGCTCACATCCATGAGTCTCCGAACAATCTGCTCCGCTTCCACACACTCCTTTGGGTCCTCGAACACCCTCAGCACGATGTGCGACGGCATCAACAGCCGCGCCTTGTTCACCCGACTCTGTAGATCCCATCGCTTTTTCTCGCCTTCCGTAATATGGCGCGCTGGGCGCGTTGTCGAACGTGTGCTTGAAGATGACGACGAACTTGTCGAAGCGATGGAACTCGATGAGTCCTCCGAGACACGAGACAGGGTTCTTTGGTCGGGTGACCCAAAGGAAAACGACGTCGGGAGAATGCTCCCTTGGCTATTGGACTGAGGAATGCGGATCGCGCTTGGGTGCGCCTGAGCGCAAATTTCGGTATCCGAGGACGCGCGTTTCGGCGGTGTGCGCGGTGGTAAGTTGCTTGTAAAGGCGATCGTCCTCGACCTTTGTTTTACTGGAAAGCCTGTCAGCCCAGGCTCTACTGCTGTCCCCGTAGGCCCCTCGAGACCGAGGGCGCTCACATCTCGTATGAACACGCCAAGAATTTGACCCGGCCGCTCGGCAGCCAGGGATGCATATAATTCAAGGTCTTGTTCTCCAGAGTCCCCGACGAGAAAGAATTGTGATTCTGGGAAGTGATCCAGAACCTCAACGACATTCGCCTTTTTCCTGGTTGCGGGTGCTGACAAGAGACCATTAAAGAGTGATCGTCCAGCGTAAGAACGCAGACGAATCGAGCCAGGGGGGAGCTTCGAAATGCTGATAAGCTGATTTATCAACGGAAGAAGCTCGAAAGGAGAATTTGACTATCCTAAGATGAGATATCGGGCCAGGAAAGGAAAACAGGGAGACGGACCACATAGTGAAAGCGGACCCCACACTTCCACAGGGTATCGTACCATGCCCCCATCTCGGGAATGAGCGAATCTTCTAAATCTTTAACAAACACCTGGTGGAATATTGCACGTGCACCATCCAAAACTTTCGACACCCTCACGGTGTCATCAATGTCGGAAATGACTCTGATGATTGAGTGAGTTATTGGCATTTGTATGACGCTTGTGGGTGTCTCGTGGAGCTCCGGCGTGCGTTCCGCATTGATGATCCGAGCCTGCACTAGCAATTCATGTTCGACCTGTCGGTGATTTAACGTAATGTGGGTGCCAATCGGATGCTTGCAGATATCCTGCCAATCTATTTTGAACGTACTGGAAAAATGGCCGTCTGAGTTAGTTATCATCTCACGGGTCAGTAAGGGTCGGAGTTCTAGTGAGTGTCGGAAGTGTTTAGGATCGTGTGACCCTAGAAAGACGGAGACTTGAACCCGACGCAAGGACAGTGAAGATGCCCAGAACAGTTTAAGACGTGATTCTAGGTTTTCGTGCAACCGTTCCAACTCGGCAGGTATAGGCTCCACATGTGTCAATTGAGGAGTAAAGGGGTCGTCCATCTCTTGGATGTAGTTTCCACCGTTCCGAAATTGAGCGTCGAGATTTTCGAAATCTTGTTCGTCGGGAATTTCAATGGGATGTGATGGGGGCCGCAGACCTTCTATGCAACCTGGTTGGTCGGGATCTGGCGGCGGCGGCATCGGCTGGAGTTTGGGTATGGATGCAAAGCCTACCAATGTGGTCAATGAGGTACAGTTACCCCCCCCGGCGGTAAGAGCATACTTCTAGCAAGCTTTAGGAAGGCCCGCTGCGAGCGGGAGAGGAATTCCGGCGACCGGCGAGACGTCGCGAACCCAGACACGTGCAACATGACATCGAAAGCGCCTGTTTGAAGGGAAATTTGGCGGTGGCATCGGGAAAAGACCGAGCGACTTACTGTCAGAGTCGCTCGGGCTAGTTGGCCCACGTGGACGCTTGGTTGCCCAACCTGGGAACAGGTGTACCTCCTCGATGGTTGTAGCGTCTGTGGTGCCCCTCCGAATTTTTTGACCCGCCCACTTGCTCAGGCTGTGAATCGTGCTGCGTCCTGGTGAGTTACCATCTTCTCCCGGAGGAAACGCCCATCGAGATGGTAGTGAGAGCCTTGTTTCGCGGTGCGAAATATAGTCCTTGAGACCGGCGAACCTCGACGAATGAGGAACAGTCATTCTGAAGGGGCTGGACAGTATTTCAAAAGGATGGCGGTGAGTCAGGAGGACGCGGACTGAAACGAAATGCGATCATGAGGCGTTCAAACGTCCATATCCCTATTGTCCGAAATAGACGCTGCGGCGCTGACGGTGTGGGACATGTGGTATTGCATTTACTAACTCCGCAAAGGTTATGGTGAATGTGGACCATCATCTCCCTAACTCTGTGTGGTGCACGTTTGACCAGGATCAACCATTCTACCATCAGTTTTAGATTCGGAACACCAAGGCAATTTTCAGGGCAATACTTTTACTATCAGAGGAGGGAACGATCCATGGAAGATGGCGAACCGAGAAAGAGGGGTCCAATGCCCAAACGACGCGGACACCCAAAGGATGTCCCAGAGGTGCGGCTGTCGAAGAGCCTTTCGTGGCTCCTCCGCCACGGTGCAGAAAAATCTGGTTTGAACATCCGTCAAGATGGCTACGCAAAGGTTGCTGACGTGGTGAGCCCGTGATGCACCGCTTGCGACGATCGACCGGGGCTCACTTCGTCAGACAGCTTGCCAACCCCACGTTCAGAGATGTGACGTTCCAGGAACTACAACAAATCGTAAAACGTGATCAGAAGTCACGATATCATCTCCTATTCGAGCCGCAAACGTCGGGATCTAGTGGTACGGACGTGTGGTGGATACGTGCCAACCAAGGTCATTCTATGAAGGTTTGTCATGTCTTCGATTCGTCCGAACCTGCTACCAAACGTGTGTCCTAGAATGTCGAGGTTGACCTACGACCCATACTATCAGCGTCTGAGATACCAATGGCTATCCATGGTACAACGCGACATGCTTGGCAATCAATAGGTCCGCCTCCCCCCTCCTTTCCCGTCTCCTAAGTTTATCCTCCTTCAGCCACCCAGGGCTTGTCTAAAATGAAGCGGAACCACATTCATCTCGCGCAAGACGTCCCTGGCGGCAATGTCGTCAGTGGTGAGTACATTCCTGGCAGCCATCAGAACCCCACTCGATGTCGTGTCTGAATACAGGCATACGAAATTCGTCTCAAGTACTAATTTTCGTGAACGTTCAAAAAGCTCTTGACGCAGGGATCAAGTTTTATTTGTCCGCGAATGGCGTCGTCCTCACAGAGGGCAATAATAAGGGCATCCTATCCCCCGAGTTTTTCCTACGAGTTGAAAACGCGGACCGCACTCCGGTGCAAGCATGGGAAGGTGGTGGACCTATACAATCGCCGGCCGTTACTGTTCCTGCGGATCTCAAGATTAACGAATTCGTCATGGATGCAGTAACACCGTTCCCACCGGGGAGTTGGCCGAGTTGACGAGGAGGCTACTAGTGTACTATGGTCTGGAGTTTATACCGCCTCTTTTTCTGCTCTGTAGGCTCCATCTCGCATGGTAGCACATCGATAACGCAGTCGACCTAAATAAGTTTTACATTGACAGAGCACACTTCTTCCACAGGTGTATTTTTGGCCTGTGGTGGTCACTGTATAGGGTTCGATTAGAACTTGAAGGCACTTGCGCCGCCCTTTGAAATGTAGAAGCGTTGCCTTCATGCGTACTGTGACCGTACCCCATAATGATAAATCCGTAGCTGTGGAGGTGTGACCGAAGTGGAGAAGTGAGATGTCTCTTGATCGCCGCCAACCCATGCAACCACAAGGCGACTGCCTCGGCGTGTAGCTTTGGTTCGGCAGATTACCTTAAGAACCATACTTTGAATCCGCCAAGGGGGAATCCCCTGGCCACCATGACATGCTAGGATTTTTTTCCTTCGCGAATTGTAATATCGTTTACCCTCTGGTCATCGGATGGGGAGGTTTGACAGCTCTTCTTCGAACCACGGGGCGGAGTCGGTTATCTGTGCCTTCCGCCGGCGCAGGGCATTTCCAATATTCTCGGTAAAGACAACAAGGGCCCCAGGCATTTGGGAAAGCAGGATATCTGAGATGTCCCTTTGTGGTTTTATGAACGGTTAACAATCGCTTCTCTTTACTCATCGATACGGTGCCGGTAACCACCCGATGGTCTTTTCCACAGGCTGACGGACCAAGGCGCGAAGTGTTTGTCAATATTAATGTTGGCCCATCAGACACTCATTTCCGGGGAGGGGAAGGTGAACCCTTGTTTCTCATCGGAAAAAAGGAAGGAAAGGGGAAGAAAAAAAAATTGACGGATTCTCTGTCCAGAAAATCGAGCGAATGACATTGTTATGGATAGAGGTTCCATCCCCCGGGCCCCTAAGTCCCCCGTGGACTTTGTTCTCCCTTCAACTTCTATTTACCCGACGCTCCCTCACCGTCTAATTGTTTGCAGTGGTCGGGTAGTCGGGGGTTTGACGATCCTGACACTGGCCACGGGGATTTCTGGTCTGCCACCCAACGCCTTTCTTTGTTTCGAATGATGATGGGTAAGAAGAATGTGCTGCAAACGAAACTCAGCGGCCGGATGACGCAGGAAAAGGTATGCTTTACCCTAATCATAACCCGGTGACCCGTTTGAGTTGGTGAAGCTGATATAATATAGTAGAGACGGCTGGGGCCGACGTCAGCACGTCAGGAAGGGACACTGGCAAAGTGGCCCTACCTGGTGACCCGCGAGTTGTCAGTGTTGAAAGAGGTGGTCAGAAGATTGAGGATTAGTAGATGGGGTGAGTCGAGAGCCCTATTCCTGATATTACTGACCTTTTTATATGTCACGATCCACACTGTGTCGGACCTTATAAAAAAGGAGCGGGAAAGAAATACCATGATGCTCCTAAATCAGTCGCGTCACCGTCATCATCACGCCTGTGAATGTTCGGCCTGATGCTAATTACCCCGTTTGACACCAAGCGCGCGTTTGTTGCAGAGGATGCCGCCGATAGACCAGGTACATCGCATTTACAGGACTGACCACGTGCGAGCAGGTCCTAAAATGAGATGCGTCCTCCTGCCTATCGCCGCTTTCGAGCAGCCTGTAAATCGTAGTAAACTGACCCGGCATCGATAGGTGTCTCATGCACCTGGTAGACTATGTCATGCCGCCACCACAGCCCTCCAATGCAAGGGGAATCAGATAATGGTACAACTGTTCAAGGGAAGCGTACCTCGAATTCCAAGGTAGGCATTCTAGAAAAGCGAAATACGATGGTGGCGTTCTTGATGGCGTAACCACACACAGGACCCCGCCATTCCGAGATACAACATATCAAAACTATGAACAATACAATGTTCTGATCTAAGGTGAGTGGATGTCAATTAAGGGTGCAAGCAAAGCATCTGTCAAAATTACTGCAATTAGACTGGTAAGCTCGGGTTAGGCATTGGGCTGGAACAGGATTGATGACGAGTTGGGCTTCCCGAGAGCCCAAGCCAACGGTGGTGACAAAGTTTCAGAGGCGGTATGGATGAACCATCGGGATGGTGACGCAGGCAGCGAGGTCGGAGCTTCCGCTGGTGACTCAACTGTCAATGGAGGTACGACCAACGGCTACCCGTCGGAATCACTTTAGGTGGTTTAGTAAAACCGGGCTATTGTGACGTGACGCAGCTTCATCGGTGGATTGTAGGCTGATATTGCATGAGGCATGCAAGTGAACGCGCACCGGAACAGGGTTGATGATATTTCGGCACACGATAAAGTTTGTCACGGGGGCCATGGACGTATGCATCAAAGTATCACCAGTGACATCAAGCTGCCGACGCCCCACGCACACGACGTTTGCGTCAACCAGTCTCCCACGAAAATAGCATACCTAAAACATAGAACTCGCAGGCGCCGTTTCGAAGATGTTGCACAGGTATGCTATTGGCGCAGTTGACGACAATACAAGGCGAAGTGGTAGAATGTACGAGTGAAATGGGGGCATGCGAAAGGGGTTACTCTGACGGTGCGACATCTGATGCTGTAGCCTCGGATGTAGATGCTGTCGAGCCGCGCATCTCGGCGAGCTTCTGGAGCTCAGCCATGTAACCATTCAGTTCCTGTAGTGGTGTCAGATGCCGAGATTGTGAGATATTGGTGACGCTCACAGCATTATTCGGCTCGAATTGCAATCCGAGGGACATGGATTCTATGGCTTCCTGGAGCTGATCAAGGGCCACGAGAGCCTTTGCTTTCCGGAAGTGACCTTTTGGCCAGTTGCGGCGGATGGAAATCACGGTTTCCGCATCTGCAAGGGCGCCGAGATAGTCACCAAGCTCAAGCAAGGTTGCCGACCTGTTTGAAATGACGGTAGATAACTCCTCCCTCACGACTGCTGAGCCTTCCCAAGGGGGCCGTTGCACCGCGATGCTTGCGGCCAGATTATACTTGGAAAGGGCCTCTTTGTGTTTATTGAGCTTGTAAAGGTTCTACCTGTGGCATGAGAAACGGCGTAAGTTATGCAAAACTACGCGTACGTTTCCCTCCTCCTTTGTGTTTGTGACTGCTTGCGAAAGTTTCTGTTGGATGACGTTCGGGGGGGGCGGGCAGCGAAGATTGGGATTAGTGACGAGGACTTTTGAGATGCGGTTGAGGGCGGTAAAGTCTAGCTTGCACTCGTCACACTTTTCGACCTTGTGCTTGTTGCAGAACGCGAACGCGTGACCGGGCCCACCAACAGCGAGATCAATTGGACGAAAGTCGGCGTCGATGCGAGCCTGCATGACAGGATCTGGTTGAGGTGCAGGCATCATCTGGGGCGGTCGTTGGGGTTGACCCGGCAGTCCCGGCTGTGGGGGAAGCCCCTGCTGAAGTTGTGGTTGGGCCATGAAGATACTGACCGTGTAACGTGTTCAAGATCAGCCAATAATATCCGTGAGAATGACATGTCTAAAATTGGTAATTGGATTTATTTGTCAGCAATTCACACTTGATTTTTTTTTTCTCTTTTTTCATGCTGATTTTGTAAGGCTTGGGTTTCTTTCTCTTCTCCCATCAGCGACTCTATACAAAACTCACAAGCAAAAAGAACTTCAAGTTCATCCTTTCTTCTAATATGACCAATGGAATTGTAAACGGTAACGCAAGTCTCGAGACCCAGTTTGGTCAGTTCCACGTCGCTTGTCAGTCTTACTCTTTCTCTTACACCTTCTCTACAGCTGCTCTCGGTATCAACGGGACGAAATCTGCATACGTACCTCCCCACTTGAGAAATGCGCAGCGCGCTGCTTCCACCCCATCTCCAACTCCATCCTCCAATGGGTATCTCTCATAATATCTACCATCTTACTCCGCAGCTCACCGGCGCTCATTTAGGACCGGCTGGAACGACCCACGCGCATCCCCTCGCAGTGGTTATGAATCTTTGCGGGGTGGTCATAACGACAGGAGTAGATCTGGCGCTTTCGGCTCTCCCCGTGGGGGGGCTCCTAATGATTGGGCGGGTCGCCCCTCCACAAATGGCTGGACCTCGCGGGACCGTGGAGATGGTCCTCCACGTGATATGCCTGGCTATGGTGCGTGGCGCAATGGCGTCCATGTCGTCGGTGCTCGCAACATGCGTCTCGAGAAGGAACTTTTTGGAGACCCATCCGATCCCTCCAAGCAGCATACTGGCATCAATTTCGAGAAATATGATGATATCCCTGTCGAAGCAACCGGTGCTGGAGTGCCGGAGCCTGTTAATGCCTTCACGAACCCACCTCTAGACCCTGTTCTCCTCGAGAACATCTCTTTCGCTCGTTACACTACACCGACTCCTGTTCAAAAGTACTCCATTCCCATAGTTGCTGCCGATAGAGACCTAATGGCCTGTGCCCAGGTGAGTAATTCCCGTTCTCTGTCCTGGTGAACCTGCTAACTTTTCATCCAGACTGGTTCAGGAAAAACGGGAGGCTTCCTCTTCCCCATCTTATCAGCATCCTTCGCTTCTGGGCCTCATGCTCCACCCTCTGAGACACCCCAGATGGGCTACCCACGCGGACGTAAAGCCTACCCCACCGCACTGATTCTGGCACCCACCCGTGAGCTAGTTAGCCAAATCCACGACGAGGCCCGTAAATTCGCTTATCGCTCTTGGGTCCGCCCTGCCGTTGTCTACGGAGGTGCTGATATCAGTCAGCAACTGCGCCAGATCGAGCGCGGCTGTGACCTCCTCAGTGCCACGCCCGGTCGTCTTGTGGACTTGATCGAGCGAGGCCGCATCAGCTTGGCAAACATCCGTTACCTCGTTCTAGACGAGGCCGATCGCATGCTTGATATGGGTTTTGAACCCCAGATCAGACGTATTGTGCAAGGCGAGGACATGCCGGGCGTCCAGGATCGACAAACTCTCATGTTCAGCGCGACCTTCCCTCGCGACATCCAGATGCTCGCTCGGGACTTCCTCAAAGATTACATCTTTCTCTCAGTCGGCCGCGTAGGTTCCACTTCGGAAAACATCACGCAGAAGATCGAGTACGTCGAAGACCATGATAAGCGCTCTGTCCTACTCGACCTCCTTGCATCCGAGCCTCCGGGTGGTCTGACCCTTGTCTTTGTTGAGACCAAGAGGATGGCCGACATGCTTTCCGACTTCCTCATGACAAACCATCTCCCCGCCACATCCATTCATGGCGATCGTACCCAACGTGAGCGTGAAATGGCGCTGCAAACATTCCGCACTGGACGGACTCCCATTCTCGTCGCTACCGCTGTCGCTGCTCGAGGTCTTGACATTCCCAATGTTACCCATGTGATCAACTATGATTTACCCTCCGATATCGACGATTATGTACATCGCATTGGTCGTACTGGCCGTGCGGGTAATACCGGTGTCTCCACTGCATTCTTCAACCGCGGGAACAAGAACATTGTCAGGGACTTGGTGGAACTACTCCGTGAGGCCAACCAAGAAATTCCTTCGTGGTTGGAATCCGTGGTCCAGGAGACAAGCTTTGGTGGTAGTTTCCGTGGCCGCGGCCGTGGTGGCGGGAGAGGTCGCGGCGGCAATCGTGACTGGCGCCAATCAAGTGGTTCGTACGCCGGCGGTGGTGGTGGCGGAGGAGGGTACGGTGGATACAGCGGTAGGGGAGGGTATGGAGGACCATCTTACGGTGGTTATGGTGGTGGTGGTGGTGGAAATAGCTATGGCAATGGTGGATCCAGCTGGTGGTGAAAACCCCGCATGCAAGATATTATTGATATTCAACGCAACCAATCGTCATTCGCTTTATTCCTTCCACGCGGTCCTTTCAAGCATCTTATTATCGATCCGGTCCACATGAAACCTTCACTTAATAACCGGTCTTGCGCCTCGTTCTCGCTCTCTGTTTCTCGCTCTCTGAATCGCTCGGACACTTGCGCTGCTCTTTCGAATGGATTTGTCTCGTTGCACCTGCTCATCAAGATTATACGGCCTCATATTCCGTCTGTGTTTCTATTGTCGTCAGCGCGTCTATTTTTCAGCATTCTCTTACTCACCGACTACGTGCCATCATCACCTCATTCCCGTCCGCATTATAGATAGACGTAAACGGCGGGCCGTAGAACATGAGCAGCTACACGTCCTACTTTAGTGTCTGTCTTTCGTTTCGCGATACCCCATCATTTATTGGCATTGCGATACGCAAGTCGGACATTATTTTGATATCCCCTCATAGCATCACGAGAAACTATTAACTTGTTAGAGCATCGCATATCCTGTACCGTACACTTTTCTTATTCGATGGCACAACACTCCTAGACTTGTAAACCCAGCGAGAGGGGTGACGCTCCGATCTCACGAAAGAACTGACAAAGACACATTACTACCCGGTACTACGCCTCTTGTTGACTACACGTCAGCTCCTGTTTCTTTTCCACCTCCTTGTCTGCAAGACGGATCGATCAGACAACGTTGTACTTTCCTGAAATTTTCCTTCCAGAACCTCGCATCAATGCAGGACCCAGGCTCTTCGTCTGCTTTCGATGCACCTGAATTTCCACCGTTGAGGAGGCTCAAACCGTTGCCTAAACGCAAGTGCACTTCCGACATTGTTACACAGGCTTCTGAACCAGGCGACCTCATTCAACCCATGGCCGACCTTCTTGGTGATACAGGATCTCTTGCAGAGAAGCTCATCGCACGTGCCGACTCCCTTTCGTCTCAAGTGGCCCTGCAGTCCTATTACTCCTTCGTGCTTGGCGGTGGCGATATCACACAGGGCGTTGCGAGCGAGGTCCTGGATGTGAATCTCTCGGGATCCTTCCCTCAGACCTTTGATCCAAGTGCCGTCTACCAGCGATTCGCAGAGGGGCTGGGATCGGGAAAGCAGGACGAGGATCACAGCGAAGGCGATTACACCGACCATCTACAGCAACCCGGGAATAAGAAGAAGAGGAAGGTGCCGGCGAACATCTCTGGGTCCGTGAACGGGCGGGAGGTGAGCCTGCCACTCAGCGCGGAAGAAGAGACGGGCAACAACGTGCTGTCGATGGCAAGGTCAGATCAAGGTCTCGGTCTTCTCGCTGCACCATCCTCTCCGTTGGCCCAGCTGCAGAGGAAGGGCAAGATGAGTCCATCGACCCTTGCAGGATTGCAGCACAAGGAGCTGCTCAAGCACAGAAAGCGTCAGCTCGCGGCCGTTCTTGGGGCTTTGTCGCTGGGGGACGCACGTTCGCTTGATCAGGCACTCTCTACACACCTGCCCTTCGTTAGCACCATGTTAGGCTCCAACTCTATTCCGCCAAAAATACGTCTATCTCGTCGACGAGGTCCTCTGTTGGCGCGTGCTGCAGCGGCACGGGCGTCCGAGCGCAGAGCCAAGCAGAGGGATGTTTCATTCCCGACTGGACAATTCACTTTTACGTTCCCCAATGCCAGTGAGTGATGATCTTGCGTCTCTTGCCGATGGTGGAGCTTGATCATCTCGGCTTTAATCTCAGCATCCGATCGCCTCATTGCGACAAAAGAGGAGGTGCTAGCACTCCGTTCGCGCTTTGAAGCCGAGCTCGCGCGACAAGCTGCTAGAGCTGCTAAAGCCGCCGCGGAAGCAAAGCAAGCAGCCCTTGCTGCTAGCAGGATATATCGCACAAAAGGATCGGGCAAGAACCAGTCCTCGCTACCAAACGGTGGTCAATCGCCGGACCCTCAAGAGTTATCCCCAACAGGGAAAAACCGCGGAAGCAAAAAGAAAAAGCGTAATGCACTCGCTATTGCGTCAAATCCGCACCACCGTAACAATTACGTCCCTTCTCGTCTTCCCTCTTCTGGACACGTCAACTCAGCCCAGGCCACCCTAAACGCGCAGAGTTCACTCGGCCCTCCACCTCTTCAATTTCTATCTGCGGAGCTCCCGCCTCGTCAAAGGAAAAAGGAGACGGCTAGCCTCAGAGCACAGATAGTTGATCCTGTGAACGAGTGGATCTGTCCGCGATGCGAGTACTCGTTATTCTACGGAGACGGGTCAGACTACCATCGCGCAATTCGGGACCGCAAACAGATTCTACGTAGACGGAGGCGGGCGCAGGAACGCGCTGCGGGTGGTCTCGGCAACATAAAGAACACTGCCGGGGCAATTTCGGACGAGGAAAATGAAGAGGACGATGACCAATCAGCCATCCGGAGCGCCACTCGCATGGGCAGGTTGAATGAATGGGGAGAGGAGTCGGATAACAGGAGGTCAAAGGCACAGGATCAGTTGCAATCAGGATAGTATTCATTTCTGGTTTGATTGGTACACACGCTGGTATTATGAAGGAGTCGCAGTTGACATTATCATATCGGTGTCTCGCGTTTTATCTAATAGACGGACATTTGGATAGGATGATACAAGCGTGTTGGTCATATCTGGCAATTTGGTCGGTGAAGTTGATAGAAGCGGTGTCGTATACGGTTTCTTGATGGTTTCTCAGGAGTCAGAGGCTCACATTATTAACCCCATTTCGACCGGCTGCTTGCGGTGTGGCCTCCTCGCAGGATTCATAATCAAGTTCGGTCGATCAAGGGTATACTGGAGTGAGTACCAGTGGAACCGAGGCAGACTCGTCGGGCAAGGATGATGAGATCGTAGATACTACCACAACGCCCGTTGATTCCCCTTGCCCGAATTGACTAGCGATCAATTGTAATCAGCCTCCGACCCCGCTGGTACCGTCACCTTGCCAAACTACATCTTAACCGTTGACATCTGACAGCGGAATCAAATACTTATAGTTTGTGTTCAAGTATCTCAGGACCCTTGTGACTTTCTTCGCTGATCTCTGATGAAGTTGTTCACATAACCGACAGTCACAGCTGGAAACCCAGCCCCGCCGAGGCTGCTAGTGCCAAGCCCTACTAGTCTTGTAAAATGTGAGGCTTTGTTCGTCTACTTCTGACATTTCCTTCCTTCCGACCTTCGGGCGCAGCAGGTCCGCCCCCGGACCACGTAGTGGCACGCCCTGAGTTTCGTAGCCATATCGGCCGTGAGCAGCGGCACCGCCTGCTGTCCTTGGTCCACTGTTGCGTGCTAAAGTCAATCATTAAAACCCTTCGGTGCTGATCTCTTCTCTTACTCACCGTTCATTTCGGATCTGTAGCTAGCCTCGTGTCAACTTGCGTCCCAGAAAAACTCCTAACACGGGCTCGCGTTCCGAGTTTTGCACACACCTCCCTTTGTTCCTGCGATATCGCCTCGCATAAAAGCGCGGTCTACCGCCGTGTTGCCAGTAGCATTCCATCCCTGCTTTACACTGGTTACATGTATCACCATCAGCAAACAGGCTCTTCCTATGACTATTCGTCATATCCCACTACGCCATTCGAACATACGGGGGCGCCACCCCCTGCCCAGGCTTCGGGGCGGCCCGTGCGTTCAAACACGTCTCAGACCCAGTCTCCGCAACAACAGCCGAGTTTTCAACCGTCCCCCTCATATACATCCTCCACCCCTACCTACCCATCGGCCACATACAACATCCCTTCCGCCCATGCCCAACAGCAGTGGCAGCAAGAATCGTGGGCATCGCAGCAATACGCACAACCTTTTACCTCCCAGTCGGTACAAGCGGAGATGACATATACCTCCACTGCCCCTCGAGCAGACGCCCCTCCCCCCGTGTCCGCCTCAGATGCCCGTGGCTTCCCCTCCGGCAGTCTGCCACCGTCTCACGAACCCAAAAGGCAGGACAGTGGATATTCACAGTCCCTTCCTGCTTCTTCACACAGCTCCTCTCCACCGCGGACTAGGCGGAGGGAGAAGGACTCACCCGTCATTGCCCCCGCTGCCACATCGGGATCCGGTCCTGACTTTGCCAAGGTGAATCACAAGTCGACCCTCTGAAACGTGCTCATTTTTCCTCTAGATGCAAGATTCGTATCGAGTACTTATGGATAACGCCAATAATATGATGGCCGGCGGAACGCTTGGCGTCTCCCGGTCGCCGGAAGCCATCGAACGCATGTTACAGTCCGCGAACTTTGGCGTGCAAATGCTGCAATCCGCGATCGCGCAATCAGGCCCCGATGGTCGGCTTGCGGCGGGTGGCGGAGAAAAGGACGCGCCGACACCAAAACGACAGGTAAATTAGTGCCGCGGATGCAATTCTGGGATGGATACGATAACTCTTCATTTTCCCCCCTCGGTCATGTTTACAGAAGGGCGACGAACACGCACAAGAGGGCCAAACTTGTCTCGGATGCAACGCGACATCAACTCCTGAATGGCGTCGTGGACCACTTGGTAAGCACTCTGCTCGTCTTATTCCCGGTTGTGTGTGCCTTGACGGCGGTCAACGAAGGTCCAAGAACGTTGTGCAACGCCTGTGGCCTCGTGTACGCCAAACTTGTACGTCACAGGGCGGACCTCTCTTCTTGCACGTTCTGACTCTCCAATTCTGCCAGCTAAAAAAAAGGGCAAGGGGAGAGGCACGATCACGCACCGGTGATAATGGCGGCCAGAGCTCACAGCATCCCATAGAGGAACCGACAGCGATCTCTAGCGGTGGAAGCGAAGACGAAGACTCGTATGGGTCGCAGGACCGTAGAAGCGATTTCGGAGACCATGGGAGGAGGGGGTAGAATTACTTGCGTGAGATTCGTCAGCAGGCTCGTGTGTTCTCATGTGTGAAAACATAGCCCCGCGACGCTGGTAATGGACGTGGACTCAATTTCACAGTAATGTGATCATCTGGGTGGAGGGGTGGGTGGAGGCGCATCAAATCGGTCTGACTTAAATTTGTTATACAAATCTGATAGAACGAATAGACTCGTCAAAAACTATATATTTCTGGATTGCAGTCCAGACTTTTCTGGAAGCTTATCGGGGTGATCTCCACAGAATCAGGCACTTTGAAAGGGAAAAAGAAAAAAAAAAGCTAAGACACCGCGGCTTGAAGGGGAGCGATCATCGTCAGAAAGTTAACCTTGACCATAACGTACGTAAGCCATTCCGTTTGGGCAAAGGCAAAGACCCTGTCTCAGCCTCGTGGTTTGGCATGATTGATAGACCGAGCCCCGCCCGGTGAAACATCCAGAAAAGGCATATCAAGTATGTGACTGATTCAGGGAGGGTGGTGTTAGGAAAAAGGGAAACGAGTAACCTATGGACAAAGTTAAGTTGCGAACTATCAGCCACGCTATAACCCTGATCGTTATTCAAACGCCAGGATCATGACCAAGGGATCCAGGGATTTAGAAGGTCATTCTCAGGGCATCAAGGAAACGCTGCACCGTTGCCGATTGCTCGGCAGATAGATAACGCAAGAAAAATTCGAATCGTTTTCGATCACTAGAATGATTATTTGCCGCGGCTGGCTCCAGTTCGTCGCCACTGTGCTCGGGCCCTCCGGGCTCCGGGTACAGGCGCCCATCGTCGCACGCATACAAGAGGCGAATGAATAGCATCGTTCTGGTAGCGTACGGTGGCACCGCAGAAGCTTTTCAGGGAAGCAGCATCTTGCTAACAAATGCAAGACGCTTAGGCTATGTGTGAGGTGCGGATTGACGCATCATCTGCATAGTGTTTTTACCCATGGTCTGGCGTGGCGTGCCACGCGCCAGCAAGCGAAAGTGGACGCGTATGCTTTGCCTGTAGGGTCTTCATTATGAATACCGCACGTTACACAAGCGTAGTCGCCAGCAAGGAGTCACTGATCAGGTTGTCCAACGATCGCGTGGAGCTCGATGCTGCTTTGCTATCGAACCGCCGCCGCCGCACTTATGTTGTACCTTGAAAAGCTTCTGGAAGTCCGTGCATCCCGGCAGTTCAATACCCGCTCAGTCGAGATTCTGGCGCTCCAAAAGACAATTGGAGATGGGCGCCGTGTATCATCTGAGTAGTCCGCGACCGCGTAGGAATTCATATCTGAGGGCCGCAGTACGGGGTGTCGTCGGATTGGCTGGACCATCCTTTCCTTTTTCCATTTGCAAACTAAAGCCAATGGGGATCGTATCTGACCATGAGGGGGTTGTGGATTGATGCATGTGTCGAGTGTCCGGACATTGCCCGTATACTGATAAATTCTACGCAGCCATTGAGTGTGTAATGACTGCCCAAGTTCTGGGAAAGGGAAGAAGAAGTGAGGCTGTTCCAGGGCAATGAAAAATTGTGCGGCCTACTGGCAGACCGCAAGTGAGGTGCGTGCAAGCATCTTCCTTTCGGGTTGCTGCCAAGGGGACATGTCATCTTATTTCCCGCCCTTGAATCGTCCTGTGATTTCCACGTTACGTTACCGATAACATATATATTTTCTTTCTGTCCACGTACTTCCTTAAAGAGGGGTCAGCCCGTAACACTTTGGGATTGGAGATAGGGACTGTATGGCCCTGTATGGGTCGGGTACTAAGAGACCGTAAGAGGTCACGCAAGCATGTTGCCCAGTTGCCGCCAGATGTTAGTGTTAAGGAGCCCAAGTAGACAGTAAGGTGAACTGGGCACCTTCTCGACCCTACTCACCACTTGGGCTGGGAACTGAATGTCCAAGCGTTTGCATTGGTAGGTTCCGTCAGCGATACCGGTGTTAGAGGAACCAAGACGGATTTAAGTCTATAGGTAATGCTAGTGCCGGGACGGCCGATCAAGATTCATTGTGAAGGGGTCACTACGCATCTCTGCGTCATCCAGGGATCACGCTATGTGAGTTGAGTGGAAACGACGTGTAAATATGTACTACTTGAAGCTGTTGGCACTGGCAGTCGGGCTCCGAGTCAGTGTGCAGTGGTAGGTTCCCAGCGTGAAAGACGGCCATCAAGCGCAGATTCAGATCTCATTTGGCGTTTTTGGGAAGGCAAGACCAGGGAGTTTCTTGCGAGCGTCCAGGCCGACTTTGCAATTGTCAAGTAAGTACCAGATGCGGTAACTTCGCGTCCGTTATATACGTATCCTTTATCGTCATAAAAAATCTTTCTTGAGAACTCCTGACTGGGTCCCTAGGGCTGTCAACTCACTCGTGGGACGTTCTGTCCACGGTAAAGTGTTTGATAGTGTTCACACTCCACCTCGGGATAAGCCTGTATTGGATATCAAACATGAATCATGATCGCTGACCAGTGGAGAAATCGGCTCTAGAGAGTAACGTGTATTTCTAAACTTCTTCAATCTTATAGTCTTCGTCGGGGTCTTCGTGTTCTGTTGCTAAGGCTATTGAACTAATTCGATCGCCAGCGGTTTCGGGGCTTTCCGCACCCTTGATGAGTTGCACCAAACGCTCCATGTGTTCAGAGACCTTAACCATCCGCAATTCCAACATTGTCTCACCGCAGAAAAAAGTGGCATACCTTGTCAACCGTTTCCTCCAGGTGTGCTGCGCGGATAATTTCGTACACGCCGTTGGCTCGCAAAAAGTCACGTCCCCAACGTGTAGTGCACATTAAGAGTAGGGTCTCAATATGGATCAGGCGCAAGGCTGGATCTGACTCTCTCTTCTTGGTCGGAGGTAGAAATTGCAAAGCCGAAGGCAGTTTTTCTTGATCCTGAAACATGTGGTGAAGAAGAGTAATATGCACGGGGGCGTAGCTTCACCTCGAGGTCTAGTTCTTCCGCACCTGCCAGCGGAAGTAAAATGTATGGCAGTGCATCAATGCCTGGTGCAACTTTGGTGGACGGGGGCACAACAGTTTCGTTCGCATCAGGGGACAATATAGCTTGGTGTGCGGGGGCATGGAAGGCGCAGTTCCTTCAGATGATGAAATCGTGATTAGCTAAGTATAGCGTGACCCAACTGTCCGCTCAACGTACTTCATCGTCGAAGCAACGCCACCTCTCCGAATGATATCCTTATGCTCAGTAAACGGTACGATTTTGGAGAGCGGGTACTCGAGTGCACTCTCGGGCGTCATCGCATCGCTGGGTCTCGGTGTCAGGAAGAAAATTCTCCCTGCAGGCGACTGCCATGGTGCAAGCGCTATTATATGAGGCAGTGGCGACACGGATAGAAAAACCCCTTAGTCACTTACTGCGCTGATATTAGCAAAGACACTCGACAAGAAATGCAAATCTCCTTTTCGAAGTTGCTCAGAGCTGGCATTGGAACCCATGGTTGCTCCCTGGACGAAGGCCTCAACAAGGAGAGGCAGCGCGTGAACTTGCTTTGGCTCTGTCGAAGGGTACGGGACCGGAGCGGAACATGTGGCCGACCTTGATTGTATTGGATGGTATGAGATAGGGGAGTCCATTGAGACCAGTGGGACGACCTCGATTTGCAAAGATAGTAGGGTGACACACGCAGAAGATGAGCTGGTGAGATTGGATAGGAGCATCGATGCCAGATCTGCAAGAACTGAGTCTGGGTTCTGTAATTGATGATGATCTTATGAAGCCAAGGGAAACTGTAATGACGTACCACAATGTATGATACTAAGAATGAAAGGAAGGGCGACTCAGATAAAAAGGGAACAATAATTGGTGAATCCGAGAGATTCACGAGTGCACGAAAAGCGTCGTGCGCGACTGCCTGAAATTGAAGTCATGGCAATGATCTAACCTGCAAATGGAGGTTCAAACCAGCTGGTCTCGACAGAGCAACTTCAAATCTCGGATGACGTCCGTCTCTTGAGGTTTCTGCAACCCCCCTCTCTGAAGTCCATAGAAGAAGATACTCCGATACGGGGACCCTTGCGGAGTCTGGCCGAGAAGGTTGGAGAGCGCTATTTGGCGCGCTGAAGGGTTTCTATCCCTCAGAAATGGGAACAACTACTGTGGTTGTCAGTTCAGGATTTCGCCACGTTTGCTTGATGAGACTGACCTCTTTGAGTTGGTCTTCCATGATCTTAGTACTATTACCTACTATTATCTATCCTTTCAAGTTACCCTTTACTATCTTCTCACGGTTGCTTAATGCCTTGTTGCTTACATAAGCCACAGCGATGTGCGTCACGAGGTTGCGTCTCGTCTGGCCCGTTAATGAACGCGTCCATCGACGAGCATTCGCTACTCGCCGTCCACCGTGTCCCTGACCGTCATTTACAGGGTTTCCAGGCGTCCAGAGTCACCGACAGGCTAATTCGAAGCTTTCATTCTTCGTACCATTCTGCATTCCCGACGACATCGAATCCCTGGACGCCGGTATGACGGGCTATAATATTACGCGCTCGGCGGAAGAGCTGTTAGAAAAGTATGACTCTGAACCGCCATCTTTCTCCATACACCTATATCCGGAGTACTGGACGCTTAACAATGGCCCAAAGTTTCTCTACAATAACCCTGTTGCTGTGAGCTCTGATTGACTCGGTGTTCCTTGTCGCTCAACACTTTATCTTAGTCCCTGCTGGATGACGTGCGAGCACACCGAATACCAGTTGATTATCTCGAACTCTTCGATTCAGCTCACGTGCCTTTCTATGATGGTGTGTCATAACATTGAGTCCTATTACTGAAAGGGCTTGAATTCCTGTCATCAGGTTGCATGTTGGTCGAACTTCTTGACTATCGGCCCAAGAAAGCAAAGGACCCACCGCTAGAGAAACCTGAGAGGAGTCGCGTGACGCTTCACCCTAACGATGAGACGCTATGGGCAGACCTCTGTTTGATGAATCAACGATCCGGTTCCAAACTCACAGATCCTCAAGTGCTTGAGGTGGAAGCGCAAATACTGGTATTCACATTCCGTTCATTCTCTGCGGAACTGACCTGGTTCTTCTAGCTGCACACATCTCCTCCCCTATGTCTGGATCCAGATCCTCACCTCGCTCGTATTGCCAATCATACACTCAGAGTGTCTACACCATCCATTCCAGTATCATTGAAACGTAAGATTGCTGCAATCACACAGGAGGAGGATGAGTCGGAGAAAGCAAGACGGGCGAAGATTGTACAATTCATGAACCCACGGTTAAATCGCTCACACGCTCCGAGGTACGTTGTTTATCGAACCTTCCTTTGTGATCTGATGGAGTAGTGGCGTCAGCTACCCGATATTGGACGTCATGAAGCGGGTGAGAGAAACCCGCCAGGCAGAAGCGCAAGCAGTGCTGGCAAAGGTAATAGCAAATCCACCCAACCGCTCAACGCCTGCCCCTACCACACAATCTACCACCGCCCAATCGTCACATACCACCACCGCGCAAGCGTCCACTCCCGTTCCGCAGCCTCCCGCTAGTGCCTCTAAGTCGAGACAAGTTAAGAAGGAACCTGCAGCAAGTCCATACCCAAACACTCCTGAAAACCCACGATCAACCGCAACACCCGCTCCTCACCCTGTTGTTAATCAACTTCAATCTCAACCCCCCATAAGATCACCTCCCGTACACACTCGTTCACCCGCCCCGCCTAATATGACATATCAACAACACTCCGTTGGCACACCGATCGCTACCAGTTCTCCTGCTCAGCGTGGCTATACCCAATCCCCCCGCCCACCTTCCTCACAAGGTCCTCATCCACACTCATCCCCTCTCGCCTCCGGTTCGCAGCTTCCTCCGTCTGATCATCGCGCAAATCCTGGTGGTGTCCACTTTATCCAGATGGCCCCTGGTTCTGTTCAGTCCAAGCCTACAACACCTCAGCTCAACCATTCAGCCCAAGCCCCTCCACCCCCTCAGCAAGCGATCACCCAGCCTCACCCCCAACCAACGCCCCAACCCCCCGTCCCATCTCCCCAAACGCAACCCCCACATCCGAATATCAACATGCAATACTTTGCTCAGTTACAACGAATGAGCCAGGCAGCTCAGGCTCAAGCCCAAGCCCACGCCCATGCGGCTCAGGCCCAAACTCAAGCCCAAAGTCAGTTACCGACGCAAATGAGCCAGTCTGCTCAACATCCTGCTATGCCTACCCAATACAACTTCGCCCAGTACCGGCCAATGACTGCACAGGGGAACCCGCATCCACAGGTCGCTCATTTGCCACAGAATCAACAACAGAATATGGGTACTCAAGGTCAGATAATGGATAACCCACAGCAAATGATGGCTCAGTATGCCGTGTACGGTTATCCGGTTAGCTATCAGATAGCTGCTGGTAGCAGGTTGCAAGCTCAGTATGCTGCTTGGGCTGCTAGCGGAATGGGGCGCGTGTCGAATGGCCAAGCGCCGGGAATGCAGCCCGGGCACCCGCAAATACCACCGACCCAGGGGAAGGCTGCACAAGCGGGTGTGCAGGGTCGGTGAGACGGCCAAATTCGCTGGTGTATCAACGACCGATTCTTAGTCGACATGTACCTTTGGTGGACCACTATATTGTATTCTTTTCGCATTCAACAAGTTAGACCAGAGGCGTAGTGTAGCCAGATTCGCTGATCGGCCGAGATAAGTAAGGAAGTTGGTTCCAGTGTTAAACCTTGACTCTGGTTGCGATCAGAGTCTTGTTCACACCATCACCAACCATGTCTGAGCCAATTGGTATGCTTTTTTTATGCTGGCGTGGATCGACGCACTGATTACCTCGAAAGCTTTGTTGTCCGTCTACGACAAGTCTGGACTGATCAAGCTCGCAGAGGGCCTTAGTGGAGCAGGTGTGCAGCTCATCGGTTCGGGCGGGACCGCGAAAAAGATCAGAGAGGCCAACATCAGTATCGAGCACGTCATTTATTCTTATCGCCCCCCTGATGCTCCTAAACGTGTTTTTAGGGATGTCTCTAGCATCACCAAAGCGCCCGAGATGCTGGGTGGACGCGTCAAGACGCTCCATCCTGCAGTTCATGGAGGTACCCGTCCTCTTCCGATCTATATTTGATCGGTAGATGTCTGAGACGCACTACAAGGTATTCTCGCCCGTGCGATCCCGCCCGACGAGCGCGACCTTGCCGAGCAATCCATCTCCAAGATCGCCATCGTCGTGTGCAACCTCTACCCCTTCTCCGCCACCATCTCGAAGCCTGGGTGCACGCTCGCAGATGCCGTGGAAGAGATCGACATCGGAGGTGTCACACTACTCAGAGCGGCAGCCAAGAACCACGAGCGTGTGTGTGTGTTGTCCGACCCGGCGGATTACGACGTGTTCCTGGAGGCATGGACAAAGGGCGACGTGGATCAGGCGCTACGGAACCGTCTTGCGCTCAAGGCGTTCGAGATGACTGCGAAATATGACGATGCGATCAGCGGGTACTTTAGAGAGCAGTACGCCTCGTCGCCCGAGAGCTCTCCATTGCAGAGAATGGTGTTGCGCTACGGTGCCAACCCCCACCAGAAACCGGCGCAAGCGTTTGTGACCGAGGGTGATTTGCCTTTCAAGGGTGCGTGACCGACTCGTTCTTAACTCGTGACACGCGTCTCATGTCGATATAGTCTTGTGTGGATCTCCCGGGTATATCAACCTCCTGGATGCACTCAATTCGTATGCGTTAGTAAAGGAGTTGTACGAGGCGCTGAACCTCCCTGCCGCTGCCTCGTTCAAGCACGTCTCCCCTGCCGGTGCAGCGGTAGGCGTCGAGTTGAACGAGATAGAGAAACGGGTCTACGGGGTTGAAGATCTGAAAGAGCCTCTTACAGCGCTTGCTTGTGCATATGCCCGCGCACGAGGTCAGTCTTTCACGGAAGAGAAGGTACAATTTCGTAGATTTTCAACTAACGTGACGCAGGTGCTGATCGGATGTCCTCCTTTGGTGATTTTATTGCTCTGTCCGCGCCTTGCGACCTCGCTACTGCGAAGATTATCTCTAGAGAAGTTTCCGATGGTGTAATAGCCCCGGGTTACGCGCCAGACGCGTTTGACGTCTTAAAGAAGAAAAAGGCTGGCAAGTACTGTATCCTTGAGGTAAACTCACCCGTCGATCTCTGTTTCCAGCGAAGTCGCTGATCCGGTAGACAGATGGACTCCGCATACACCCCTCCTGAAATTGAAACGAGGCAAGTGTATGGAATCCGTCTACAGCAGCGCAGAAACGATGCCAGGATCGACGTATCGCTCTTTGCCAACACCGTGTCCGAGAACAAAGAGGCAGGTTAACCATGTTCCACATAGCATACCCATCGTTGACATCGGCCACGCGGTGACGGGCACAGCTTTCCCCTCAAGCTTTGACCGACCTGCTCGTCGCCACGCTCGCACTGAAATACACGCAATCAAACAGTGTGGCATATGCCAAGAACGGCGCCATCGTCGGTCTGGGAGCTGGCCAACAGTCCCGGATCCACTGTACTCGGCTCGCGGGGGGTAAAGCCGACCTTTGGTGGCTCCGTCACCACCCGCGCGTCCTCGCTCTCCCATTCAAAAAGGGTGTCAAGCGCGCCGAAAAGGCAAACGCAATCGATCTGTTCGTGAGCGGGGAGATCCTCGAGGGTGGTGAGAAGGAACAATGGGAAGCACAGTTTGAGACGGTGCCTCTGCCTCTGACGGCGGAGGAGCGACAGGAATGGGTGACCCAGTTGGATGGTGTGGCATGCTCAAGTGATGCGTTCTTCCCATTCCCCGATAATGTCTACCGGGCGAGGAAGAGTGGGGTGAGGTACCTCGCCGCGCCCAGCGGAAGTGTGATGGATGCCGAGTGTATCAAGGCGGCGGATGAACACAGGATGGTGTTCTGTCATACTTCCTTGAGGCTTTTCCACCACTGATGAGAACGCCGACCTAGAAAAAGAGAAGTGAAATTTATGTATATGTATACTTGATCGTTGCTCGTGTTCAACCATTGAATTTGGTCATGCAGTTCCTTGAAGTATCCAGTTTTCCTTTTCCTCTCGTACACGAATAATACACAGGTGCCTCCACCGAGAATAGCGTCCGCCTGAAGTTCTGGTCTATCTCGCGTGAGTTGATGAGGAGGGGAACGCCAGTCATTCTAAATCTCTGCAGGGACCGGCGCGCGAAAACGCGAGATCAAACGCGTAGCGAACTGGGTCAGGCAGCGTTGTCAATCATGTCGTCCTTCACGGATCCGGTCCGTCATTTTACGGGAATCTATGCACACACCCTCGCCTCAGCCATAAGTGTTGACTCACCACCGAAGCAGAGTAACCCGTGGCAGAAAACTGAGTGATACCTTGATTCTTGGGGAAGTGACATTACCACACATCGAATACGTCGACGCACGACTTCTCCACTTTCCCACTCTTCAGAACCCACGTAAGAGAACATCAGGAAACGGGGAAACTCCCAATGGTTGCCTGCAAGTGAATGATCGAGCCTGCAGAAACCCGAGTCGATGTGTGAACATCAGCGAACCCAGGCTATCACTGGCACGACAGCCGTGATTTCCATGACAAGTCGTGCACTCTTGAAGTTCTTCAGCCTGTCGAAAAGTTCTGCATCCACTGGACGACATACAGGTTCCAACCCGAAAGGTCTCGAGAATGCACCAGCCTGGCCGCCTGAGGGGCTTTGTCAGTGCGATGATCTCCTAGACAAACGTCGTCCCGTCCCAGAGTCAATGGAGGATTCCTGTACTAATCGTGCATTCAAGCCAGGGTCATGGCGCATGGACGTCCGAGCATTGGCTATTGATGATTCTCCCAGCCTCACGTGTACAAATGATTCGACAACCAAGTGAGAGGCAACGCAGACATTGACTTGAGCCAACTTTACGGTTGTGCGCCATTCTTTTCCGTTGGATATCTGGATATACAAGATGTCGGGAGCATTTATATAACGAGACACGAGCTTGAGTTTACAAGCGCTTGATGAAGAACTCGACGGTAGCCTTGAATGAACCCTCCTTTCCAGCCTTGACATCAGGTATGGACAGGTCGCCACGGACGGCGAAACCGTGCGTGCAGCCCTTAAAGTACTCTCTCTGATACAACTCGGAGGAGTTGGAGCCTCCACCAAGGATGGTATCTGCCTGAGCTTGGGCGGGAATGGGGAACATTTGGTCTACCTCACACGAGTTGATGAGGAGGGGAAGACCGGTCTCCTTAAATTTCTGTTGAAACGGGCGAGGAAGGTCATTAAGGTCACAAAGAGACGTGCATACAGTAGTGAGAAGGACCTACATGCAGGTCTTCGGGAACTTGGAGGAGGGAAGGGTGGGAGACGGCAGCGACCTTGATGGCCTTGTCGAACGCGAGATCAAAGACGTAGCGGCCTGGTAGGGCGTGTGACCGTTGCATTGTTTCATTGACGCCGCACATTCAATTCATGAGTGGAAACTCACCACCGAAGCAGTAGCCTGTAGCAGCAAACTGGGTGACGCCTTGACCCTTGAGGGCATTGATGACCTTGTCGATGATGGGCCGAGTGACGTCTTTACCGTGTTTGGCGAGCCAGCCCATCAAGTCGAATTGACCAGGGACCTGTTCGACACGCCAACGATCAAGGTGGCGTATATCAGTTGCATGGACTAGGGCCACAAAGAATGATTGCTCACATTGAGTGCATCGGGCGGGAGATTGTCACCGTTGAAGTAGTCGATGGCGTAGACCTGTTTTTAAGGGGGTAAGGCGTCAAGGACAGAGTTGGAAAACTCATGAGTGTCTTGCCTGAAACCCGTTCTTGGCAAAGTCGTCTGCGAGTAACTATCATTTACCAGAGTCAGCGCCAAACAGCGGACGGAGACGAGCACGACATACCCGGGCGTTAATGAGCTCGATACCAAAGACATCAGGTAAGAAAAGGATCGCCTTGTCCTTGTGGTAGTCACCGGTTGGTTTTGCGAAGTAGACCTTGACGCCGTCCAACTCAATTTCCTTGCCTGAAGGGTGTGAACAAACGGGGTCGAGATCAATGTACCAACGTGAACGCGTTCATGACGACATACCCTCGGGGGTGCCCTCGTGGCGAACCCCTGCCACAATATTGGTATGGATCAGATCACAAATTGATCAAGGATCCACGGCGGTGATGATGCGTACCTGAAACACACTTGTCGCAGAGAGACATGATGATGGGATAAGTATCGATGTCTCAAGCTGGGTTGCTCTGGGATTTATATACCGCTTACATTCCGACTCTTTTTAGACACTGATATCCGGGTAAAACACAGTGCCGATTCGCTGAATAACCGCATTCGCTCCCAGCACTCGACATCGTCGTGTTCCAACGACTGACCCTCGCCGCGTCTTACAATATATGTATATCGCAGCTACGAAACACGTTTTTTTTTTCGATCCTATGAAAAGATGAATGCACATCGCAGTAGATCACGATAGCGACGAACGGATGAGAGTGGGGGTGACAGGTGAGTGTCAAATTGGATCCATGTGAACGTCGCCCGCCGGCACCTTACTAAGATGCCTTGCGAATGCAACCGAGATTGCGTACGAGCACGTCGTCAGACGCACCGCTCGAAGTACTGACCAATCAAAGATGACATGGATAGTCAAAGCCACCGATTGCTTGAGATCGTGTGTCCTCGTATTTGCAATCGCGGGCCACATTGAGGCACACAACTGTGATGGGCGTAAAGTTCAAAAACAACTGAGAAATTGGAGAGCCTTCAGCTTGAGGTCAGTATGTGTCCGATCGGCACAGTGGCATGTAATGTAAGTACAACGTTTGTTTGATCGTGTTGAATTTTAGGGACGCTGACTAACGAGTCCGTCAACATTCATCACGAAGTACTGTACATTCAAGATTCATCTCGAGCAGGTTCAGGAATTCCTGTCGCACAGACTAGTCAGTGCAGGCAGTCCATCTTCCCGTGTTCGATAGCAGATGGTCAGATAATGGGGCGGTTGATCAACCCCGCTTGTCTGTTTTTCTCCTACCCATTCCTAAGACCGACACTGAACCCGTTCAGAGCAACGTGATCACCCCCGTTCGTGACCCCAGCGCAATGCGTCCCGTAAACTCCGACACTGCACATTCCATCACCTCGTCTTAGCAAAAGCAAACACCGTCATCGACCACCCCATACAGCCAGAAAAACAACCAGCGCACCATTCAACCCCTTTGGCGGCCGTTCCATCCGCCCGTCTATCTGCGGTGCAACTGCAGGGTCGACTTCCAAGTTCCCTTCCTCCGTGGGAAGCGACTCAAATAGCGATGCGAGTGGAAACGGGGTTCGATCAGGGGTGGTGAACGCGACCACTTCCCAATCCCAGATCCCAAAGGGTCTGCGTACCCATGCACCGCGTAGCCCGCTCGGGCCTAAGTCCCATGCGTCTATGTGTCGATCGATGGCAGAGGCGCAGAAGCCGAGTAAACGGACAGACAAAGCAGGCACGGGTTCCGTCTGCACGTAGACCTGGTAGTGGAATATCTCATGACGTTTATCTTTGGCAAGCACACAGATGGTGTAGAAGTTGCCGGATGGGGAATGGCTATGGTGCACACGTGAGAAGGAGAGAGCTGGGGATGCGGGGAAGCGCAGGTTGAGCATGGCATGCTGGAGAGTGGGCAATGGTTCTTCAACTGCGAGCGATGATTTCAAGACCTGGCGAGGAATGGGGTACGCATCGATTGACCAGTGCCTGAAACAGAGGATGTAGGGACCACAGACGCGAAGGGCGAGGACGTAATTCACAGGAAACTGGAATACGACCAACAATGCGACACGGTAGTCTTGACCGAGGGAACGGTGCTCACCATTCCAGTTATATCTTGAAGTAGGGGAAAATGCGATCGGATTTTTTGACGCCAGTCTACAACTACGATGCTAGCATCTGAAGCCTCCAGTATTACAATACACGTTTCCGCATCCATGCTCTTGATGACACAGAGATGTGTGTCGAAATACGTCTCATCACGGAAGGATAAGTTGGATTCATCCGTGTCCGAAACGGATGGTTCCAAAGGAATGGAGAAAACGTGTGCTCTATAGGATTGAGGGTGTGGGTCAAAAATCGATGCTCGTATCTCTGACAGCGTACCTGGTATTCTTTACAAGGAGAATATAGAGGGTAGAAAGATCGGCAGACACACTAAATGTTTCGAATTGCCAACCGACCAGCGTCAGACGCGCACGAGGGAAAGATGGTTCTTCCCCAGACGATGTGAGTTTCGATATGTCCCATACATAGACCACTGCTGTGTCGTCCACAGAGAGTAGGAGACGTTCTGACAAGAAAGCCAACGCAATCAAGGGTGTCTTTTTGCGCATCTGTCCGTCCGGAGTGATGTGGTGTCGAACATGTCTGAACGTTTGGAAGTGCCTTTCGGTTTTGGATGCTCTCACGAGGAGACGTTCAGACTGCGAGAGCGATAGTGCTGCAAATTCGCTTTGAGAGCAACCAAGGGGGTGCGTCCTCAGCATGCGGTAATATATGGTAGTCCACAGACGAGGTTCTCGTGTGAGAGCGACGAAGTATTTGCATGTCTATGGCAGAAGAGATCAGATCAGATCTCAAATCTGTCGAAAGAAATGGTGAATTGCCTGGCGCAACGCAAGTATGTCTTCGGGGTTCGAAGAGTAGAGAATTTGAAGGTGTAATTCCACAGGAAGACAACCGAGATTTACCGTCGGGGCGCCGGAATCGCCGCCGTCGTTTGAGTCGTGCTGCAACAACTTGAAAAAATGTCGAAGCATCCCGAGAATCAACAATTGACGGCTTTGACTCAGTCTAAATCTACATATAGACGCTCAGAACGATAAATACAGCACGTGGGAGTAACTCCGTGTTATATATGTGCTTGTGGATGTTACTTTAGGTAGCCATGATCTGGGCCGACCAGTATTCGCTAAAGGTGCTCCAAGAAGAACTCGACGGTCGCTCTGAATGCGCCCTCCTTCCCGGTCTTGACCTTGGGGTCAGACGTATCACCACGGACGGCGAATCCGTGTGCACAACCTCCAAAGTACTCCCGCCTGTATAGCTTGGTCCTGGTCAGGCTTCCACCAAGAATAGCATCTGCCTGAGCCTGAGCGTCGGCGGGAAATACCTGGTCAAACTCTGCGGAGTTGATAAGGAGGGGTACTTGGCTCTCTTTAAATTTCTGTAAAGTGGTGCGAAGTCACAAGACATATACTACGATGGTAAGCGGCGCGCACGTGGAGGTCCTCAGGAACCCTGAGGAAGGATGGATGAGCAACGGCAGCAACCTTGATAACTTTGTCGAATGCAAGATCAAAAACGTAGCGAGCTATTCAATGGCTTAGTAATAGTAGCGCATCATATGCCATAAGTAGGAACGTGCCACTGAAGCAGTAGCCAGCTGCGGCAAATTCCCTTACGCCCTGCTGCTTAAGCGTAGTGATGACGTTGTCGATGCGAGGACGAGTGACATCGGTGCCATGATTCTGCAGCCACGCACCAAAGTCAAATGTTCCTGCCTGAAAGGAATGAGCTTTTCCCTGATGAGACAAAAGCATAAACCCACCTCCATGGAATCCACGGGAGCTGGATCATCGCCGAAGAGATCGATAGCGACAACCTATCACAGAGATGGGTCAACAGAATATCTGTTAAAGGAGATTCAGAGGGTTGATACCTGGAAACCATTTCCGGCAAAATCATCGCAAAGCAGCTGTTGCGTTACAAGTCAAGTGTGTTACACGAGCGTGAAGGAGACCCACTTGACTGTTGACGAGTTCGATACCAAACATATCTGGAAGAAAGATAAGAGCCTTTTCCTTGGAGTAATCCTGGGGGAGAGGTGCGAGATAGCACTTGACGCCACCAACGGTGTCGAATGCACCTGATAGTGGGGTGAATATTACATGTAAAGGTATAGCGATGAGCGAGGATGTGTACCCGCTGGAGTACCCTCGTGACGGACGCCTTGGAAGGGGTAAGTGGTATTGTCGCAAGCTTGTGGACATACCTTTGATACAGTCGGACATGATGATGGTCAGATATAACCCCTGAATAAACTCACGTGACGCACGTCATGATCGGATGCAGAGTTGGTTTCCTAATTTGGGGTGGTCCAAAATCAGACTGGTCCTCCCTCTCTCGCCATTCACCGATGCCCCCTCAGCCCGGCGTGTTCGCTCTCCCCTACGCCTCCACCCACAACGCCCGCCCAGACGTTATACACGTCCACCACCCTCCCGTCGCTGGACCCAGCACACGGACCCACGGTGAGCCCAGTGTTCGCACACAGCCCATCTCGCTGACCGCCTGTTACGCAGATGACCCGAATCTAAAGAGAGACAAGAAACGCAAAGACATCTCCGGAAAAGTTGGAAAGGAAATGACCGATCGCAGAGACGAGTCCGTAGCCTTTGCATTCTTCCCTATCATCGACCTCACGTGGCTCTCCCAGAGGTAGACACTTTGCAGAAAACATCTCGGCCCTGCACAGCGCTGCCATACAGGTCGCATCTCGTCCAGAGACGCACCCTCTCTACAATCTACGCATGTACCCCTTGTCCCTCGAACGCTCTGCCCTGCTCGCTCAGCTCGCATACGAAGAAAAGCACAGTCTCGCAGCGATAGAGACTGCTTACGAGGAGGAACGCGAGAGAGTCGAGGAGGAATGGCGGAAAGGACGCGTCCGCGTGCGTGAGCGGCTCCTCGAGGGCATCGAAGAACGAAGACGCAGAGCCAGGGAAGAAAAGGAAGGCGAGGGTGCCGTAAACGGTTCGTCCTCACCTTTGCCTCCCCCATGCATCCCTCATCATGTCCCTCTAGATGTCTCTCTGGATTCCCAGACACGTGCCCACGTCACCCGCAAGCTACGCAACAAACTTGGCACATCACCACCTCCGACGCCGCTCGGCTCATTCGGTCTCGGGAACGGGAGTACGACCCCCATCACCTCTGGGCCTCTCAACAACCCACACTCACTCTCTGTCGATGAGATACCCTCCCCATTCCCATTCCCGCTCACCTCTGTTACGCTCCCCAATGGCCATGTTGCATCAAGCGCTGGCAACGGTCCAAACAACGGCAATCGGAGACGCAACAAAGGCGGTGGTGCCCACCAAGGCATGATTGGTGTCGGAGGTCTTGGGAAGAGCCTTGGATTCCTCGGTCCATGCAAGGACACCGAGATAGAAGCCGATTTGATCGAGATAAGGCGGGGTACCAAGAGGCGTAGGGCAGCTGCCGTATCGTCCACAAAACTATCATAGCACCCACCTCAGCACTGTCCATTACGTTCTTACTACCCGATTCGTCAATCTTACTTTATCTTATCTTATCTAAATCGGATCTCGGAGATCAGACTCACCTCGATCATCCTTTTGCTACAGCCAGCAGTCGTTGATCAAGTCGACCATGAAGCGGACCTTTCCACCCCTTTACCAGCCAACAGGTGATGTAGACATGGACAGACTCGCGTTTTTCCATGTCCTCGAGAGACTCAAGGTATCCACATCATGATGACACGTGATATAGACTATCACACTCACTCGTGCATCCAGACCCAAAAACGCACGGGCTGGGTAGACCACGATGTACGTTCATCTGCAGAGATCACATTAAACACGCCTGACGTCGTCAGCAGGTTCCGAACCCAGAGAGGCACGTCCACTCGGCCTCCATGACACCGCATCGCATTTCATTCCGATCCCAGCATTTCGGACCACATGTATCGCATGGCGGTCTTGGCCATGTGTACTTCTGACGTGACGCTCGACGTGCCAAAGTCAGTGCCTGTCTTGTCCTGGGGCCCACGCGCTGACCCATACCGCGCCTCCGTTGGTAGGTGTGTCATGATGTGCGTTGTGCACGACCTCGCCGAGGCGCAAGGTAAACCAATGTGTCGACTTGGTAATCGGAAAGGATGCTCACGTGGCCCCAGTCGGAGATATAACCCCCCGCGAAGGGATCTCCAAGGAAGAGAAACGAGGCCTCGAAGCGGTATGTCTATCCGACCCCGCGCGTGTTCACGTTAACTTGCCAATAGGAGGCGATGCACAATTTTGTACACGTCATGCTCCATGCGACCCCAGCTGCGCTATGCATCGAGGCGCTGTGGCAAGTGCGTCGCCATCTCGCGCGCGTGCCACTGACGAGTGACACTTGTTCATAGGAGTACGAAGGAGGCGTGACCCCGGAGGCTAAGTTCGTGAAAGGCACGTCGTCGCGCCGGATAAAGACTGCATATATGCGCTGATTACTCATACGTTTCTTCTGCGCCGCCTTTTTAGATCTCGACAGACTCGAGATGGCACTGCAGGGTATCATTTTTTCCGGCTCTCTCTATGGGCACGACACGAGTTGATCGTCTTGTCTATTGCTTTACCAATATAGCACGCGAGTACGAGAAAGGGCACAGACGTGAACGAGGTGATCTACAAGGCTTCTTCGACAGTAGCTTCCCATATTTGCGGCACCCCGAATTACGTCATTGGGGAGATTCGCTGGCGAAAGAACGCGATTCAGATGTTGGGGGCCGCGATAGTGGCGGTGCGTAATTACGGCGATGAAGGCTGCCTCTGTCGTACTGGGTCTAGAGGTTTAGATGACGACACAGGAAGGGAACAGACTCTTGCCCGAGACGCAGGACACGCCCAGTAAATATGTATACTGTGCGATAGCCAGGGAAAGAATCGACGATTATACATACCTGAAAGAACTTTGTGTGGAAAACAATACACCAAAAAGGTGTAATCTTGACACTAGTTAACAATTGGTACATATGCGAATAATCGTATTGACGAAATATAGCGAGCAAAAGTGGAATCCTAGGAGAGTGGTGCGACAGCAATGCAATTATATGAGCGGGAGAAAGGCGACCTGAGAGTCGACATAGATGCAAATGACGCTAAATACGGGAATAATCACAGAGTCGGACACGGTACACGAGAAATGCAATGCTGAAAGTTTGAAAGCTTGACAACGTGGACGAGACTATGCAAACGAGACACGCGATGGTATCCAGGTATGCAATATGCGGCGTATAAAGGAGTGTGAGGGGCAAGAGTATCAGTGTGGAGAATAATGAAGGACAGGGACCGAGTCCTCGTCAACCTTTCTTGTCCGTTTTTTCTTCGTCAAGCGTATGTTGTCCCTCTGACAATGCAAGTATCTTGCGTGAGACTTTGCTCCGTTTCCGGATCGCAGCGCCATAGATGAAGAGCATCTGCCAATGCATTTGCGCGTCAAGTCAGTTTCAATTTTGGATAAATAAATGGATGCAAGACTGACAAACGGGATGGGAATCATGACCACCGATATAAGTGCAAAAAGTGTGTTCGCCCAATTGTACGTCAGACTGTCGTACATGCGTTGTGTAAATAACGGGAAGACTGCTCCAAGAAGATTTCCTGCGGGGGATCACGGTGCCCCAGTCAAACGCAAAACAGTCGAAATCGTTAGATGGTGCAATTTTCAATGGAGCGGTGACGTACGGCACATGCTTTGACCCGCTAATGCGGACGACGCATATGGCCCATAGCTTGACAAAGACTCGCCCTTTATTCATGACCGTGTGAGGGGAAGACGTACCAGTCTGCAAGATAAACGAAGACCACCTGGTAAATAATAAACGCGCCGATTATGAAGATCTGACGACCCCAGCGTCAGTGAATCGCAGTTGATGCGACAACTGGCGACCTAAGTTCTTACTGTCAGTCCAATGAGAGGTACGATCCAGTGAATGGATGTCTTTGCGGTCCATGCGTAGATCAGCATACCAGCCGGAAGTAAGAAGGAAGCCACGAGTGCGAGGCAGAGTCGCGCTTCTGGTCCTTTCACAGAGACGTATTTCCTTGCGGTGGTTTCAGCATCCACGTCGGGGAACTCAAAGGGGATAAAAATGCACTTGTACAACACCTCCTGGTACATGTTCACGAACCATCCAAGGGCACTTCCGATACTGCACGAGCTGTTAAGGGAGGCATAGAAAGAAAAGGTTAATACTGACCTGATACAAATGTACGTTGTTCCCCTCTCGCCGATCGTGAAGTTATAGATGGACTCGAATTCTCCAGAAACCGAGCTGTGTGCCGTGAGATGCGAAATTAAGGCACATGCGCGGCACATGCAGGCACTCACTCGATGAAACAAAACAAGACGCCCCAGGTAAAACCGATCCAAAGCTTTAGTCTGATGATCAGCCGAGAGGGAAAAGGTGGAAAAGAGCCCCTACACTAAAACTGAAAACAGTCGGTTCGGTCAAAAGCAAACCTTGTGCCGATGTATCAGGCTATTCGTAATGCTTGGGAATAACACGAACCAACGGGTCGTGTGCACGATATCTTTATCAACGCGGAGAGGCTAGGTTTGTCTGTTTCAGTTTTTGCGTGATACCGATCGTCTTGGTTCATTCTTCGCGTCTTGCGAGCGAGCCGGGTCAGAATGATATCAGCCCGTGTCTCTGTCAAGAACAGCCAAACACTGATGAAATAGACGCCGTTTACGCTATAAAGAGTGGTCGCATCACACTCGAGCTAGAGGCACGGAGGCGACCTACATCGCAGAAATCCACTGAATCCACCTCCATCCCAAATGATGGTTAGATTCGATCCACCCTGCCAGCATGGGTCCCAAACCAGTGGAACCTAGCGCTGCAATTGCAAAGAGTGCCATGGGGAAACCACGTCTGAGAGGATGAGCAGGGCTCGATAATGGTAAACGAGGAATAATCACTCGTGTGGCTTCCAGATATCGGCGATGGTACCACCCACAAGAGTGGCACCTGTGGATCCAAACGAGCCGCTGAGGAATCGAGCGACGATCACTGTTTGTATGTTGGGGGCTCTATCAGCGAGTTAGTGCCGTCATCAAGAATCAATACATGGAGTAACTCGCAGGGCAGTCATGACATGCGTGAGCATGAAAAGGAAAACAGTCACAATATATAGGCGGAATCGGCCGAATTCTTCTGACAAAGAGGACGTAAAGAGTGGGACGAGAGCAAACCCAATTAGGTATACGCTAAGCCCCATGGTGGCTAAGAAGGTGGAGCAGTGAAGGTCATCTACCATTGTTGGCACGCCCATCGTGTACGACGAGCTGGCGGCGGCTTTGAAAGGAAATTAGGACGAGCGGGATAGAGACTGCGAGAAACTGACCGGTGATGCCTGTGAAACCACAGGCAGTAATGGTTATACCCCATTTTTTTGCGACGGTGAAGTTTATCGGATTGTGTGGATCACTATCCTCAAACTCGACCTGTAGGCGTGAGTGGGGTGGGTGACAACGGGGAAGAAGAAGAAACGCACCAAGAAGGGCGCGTCGGGGTCATGCAATGTGGACGGCGGAGAGGGCTCTTCGAGAGACATCGTCTGGGACGATGAGTGAATGAAAATCGCTTATTTTAGAGGGCGGGGGCCGAGCGAGGACGTTCACAGGGCGTGGCGTGTTCAATTTTGAGCCGGCATATTCCTCTAATCTTCTCCAGTGTATTCTTCTTCGTCGCCATGTACCAAACCCAGAATTCCGATCATATCCTCCAACTCGCATGTGGGACCGACCTGGAAGCCGTCGCAGTCGCAAGGATCCAAGGCCGCAAAATCTGAGTCTGTATCGGGTCAATCTAACTTTGCCAACGCAAATGTGCACATCCGAGCGGGCCGATCACAGCCGGGCTTTGTTTGCCTCTGTGTGGCAACACCCTTAAAATTAAACAAACTACAACAACGCCACGCCAATCCGAAGCTCCGAAAAACGCGTCGTCCCTTGCTGTGCTCGTTCCCGTGACCATGGAGCAGATGTGGAGCCAATCCAAGAGCACTCACACAAACATCTTCTATGACCCCGCTCATCGCATGTCTCAACGTCCATTCACCGTCAAGTCTGGCGAGGGCCGTGGCTTTGAGGTCATCGGCTCGAGCCTCAACCCGAAGGTCGCCAGCGCAAACCCATCCAAGAGCAAGTCCAAGGCTGGGATCAAGCCTCCTCCCAAGCCGCGGAGTGTGCCTCCACTGATGGCGGAAGACGAGAGTGATGACGAAATTTTGCTTTCCTCTCAGAACTCCATGGGCGGGCACGCGACTTTGACCTCGAAACGCGTCTCAAAGAGCCAGAGACGAGATCTTTCTTCAGAGGATGAGACATTACGCGTCGGCGGTCGTGTTCTCACCGCACACCCGGATTACAAACCATCCTCGTTGGAAGTGCTTAAGGGGCTTCGGTTCACGAAGAACAAGAAGAGCGTGCCCGGTGATGATGTTGTACCAGAGCCGCCACCGCAGTCTTCATCTCTGACGGACCCTCAGGACTTATTCAAGCCCATATCAGACGATATTGAGATTCTCGATGGCCCTTCATCACGTCCCTCATCTTCGCTACCGAAGCCCCGCGAGACGTCCTTGACGCGTCACAGTCCTAGTGCTGGTCGGGCCCTTAATGCCAAGAATCCCTTTGTTCCAGAATCATCTACTTCGATACCCACAGATGCTCCACCTGCCAAACCTCGCCCTCGCCCCCGTATTGTCATTAATTCGACCCTTCGTAAGCGTCACAGCAGCCCAGAATCCACTCTTCGTCCTGCAGCACCGAAACGAAAGTTACCTCCACGCAGCAAGTCACCCGAATTAGCTACAAATGTGGACAAAAAACGAACTGCTAAGAAACCTTTTTATCCTTCATCGCCGCGCCGGGAACCACAAGAATTCCTCGTGTCGTCACAGGCAAAGGAAAGTGTCTCTGACGGTTCACGGAGTAGTGATGCTTCCTCCCATAAGACCAAGAAACCCGCCATGCCACATAGCAAGACCACCGTGCATACTCCGAAACGGATCCCTCTCCCTTCTCCATTGAGAGCAAAACCTGTTTCTCATGGAAATACCTTCCTAAATCTGTCGCCTCTCTCTTCCTCAAATGACAAGGGCAAAGCGCGTGCAGAAAGCTCTGGCGAGGACAACACCGAGCCGATAGGCCGCCTGGAGAAGCGCGGCGGACCAAAACCGTTCCCCATGAGTTCTCAAGCGCTGGTGGACGTCGGTACGCGGTCGAAGTCGCCCAGTGCTCGCGGTCCTAGATCAACGAAGCGTCTCTCATCAGATGATAGCTGCTCAGAACTGGGTCGTAGTGCCAAGAAGCGCAAGGATTCGCGTTTGGGGTACGTTTTTTTCATCATCCAGTCTTGCACATTGATGCACTATTCCGAACCTCTTCAGAGTGCTGGACATGACTGACCACCAGCATGAGCCTGTAGAAGACGATTCGAGTAAGCCGCCCATATTCGGGGCGATTTGTGCTTTTTATTCTCATCCTCGTCTAAAGTCGACATGGGCTATGCTCGGGACCCCTCAACGATCTGCCCTTATTGTGACGAAGAACTGCCCTCTCACCCCACTCCCTTATTCCAACACTTACTCGCAACGGCACGCAAAAGGTCGGTTTCAGATCCACGTCCAAGAAATCAGGGTGGCTTGAGAGCACCTTTGACCGTTTACATATCTGTTTGTCAACGCCATCGCTTCGAGTCCCACCAGCTACCTATTGCGACTGAGAGAGGCTGGCCAAAGACAATTGACTTCACGAAGGTTCCACTACGAGTCAAGAAAATGAAGAAAGCTTTGGAATCTATCATTTTGGACAAGGACGATGTCAGTGATATCGAGGACCTTGACACCAACCAAGAATCCAAGGGACCTAGGAGTAAGAGCGTTTTCTGGAGAGAAGTGAAGAAGGAAGTGAAGAAACAAGGTATCCGCACCGTGGTCGGTGTCAAGGGCCAATTTGCAAGCTTTGAAAAGACTCAGCCGGGATAGTGAGCCACTCCCCTCAATCTTTTTGGGACGTCAATGACGTTCCTAGCTATGGCGAACAGGGCTCGGTCATTATCCACCAGACTCTTTTTGACCTCTTTCCACCATCGAGCTTTGACGCACCTCTCATTTCTCCACTCACACCAGCTGAATTCATTCAGCGTATTCTCGTACCCGAGGCAGCCGTTCGACTCATTGCGCAAGATCTTTGTGTCGATATCGAAGATGCGGTCGCCACCCTACGTGAAAGCGCACAATACGGTGTCGCTATGTTCCCAGACACCTCTGAGAGCAAACGAAGGGGTGGCGATATTGATGACGATGAGGAGATGGGCGTCGCAGATCGTATTGTGATGGAACGAGCACGGGTCCGGCGAAAAGAACTTGAAGAGGAGGAAAGGCTTGAAAACGAGAAGCTTGAAGAGGAGCATGCCGCACAACGTGCCAGGGCGAGAGAGAGCCGACGGGAGAGGGCGCGAGAGCGGGCGCAGCAAGCGAAGCAGATCAAGGCATATGCAGAGGACAAGGTTCAAACGGAGGCATCCGAGGCATCCGAGGCAGGTGGTGCGCGCAGGACACGGCCAAAGACAGGAAAACAGGCTCTCCGCTGGGAATCGGATGCGATGTCTGTAGACGGTTTGCCGAACAAGCGACCTACGCGTACTGCCATAAAGAAAATGCCAGCTGATAGACGGGAGAGGGCGACACCCAAGTCGAATGCCTCAGATAGCGAATCTGGTGATAAGTTAGATGTCAGGAAGATCAAAGCGAAAGAACGGAGCACCGACTCGGATGCACGTGTCAAGGAGATCGCTGTGCCACGCGATCAAAAGAAACTGCTTGGAAGACTTGCTTCCCTTGATGATGACGGAGAGCACGAAAGCACGCCTCGGCCCGTCAGGCGATCGACTATGACTGCAACCGCCGGCGGTGGTTTGGATGCACACATGTTTCCGTTGCGGGCAGCGAGAAACAGGTCTGGTATGAGGTGAGGATCATGTTGGAGATTATGACTCATCCTCTGATCACCTTGCAGTGGTTCTGCTATTCATGACGGCTGGTCCCGGAGTCCGAAGACAGATGTGCCTTGCGATACGGACTCGGACGCGTCGAATGCGAGTCGATCTCGACGATTGGTCGGGCCCTCCATTAGGAAGGGTGGTTCTTATGGATGGCTATTTAGCGGTTCATCCGACTCGCCTGATTCACCTTGAACGTTTGAACGACGTACTCGCATAATGACCAATTACATCAATACCCCGGGCCTAACATACAGCAGGCTGAACATTTTCTTCGTACGTATACATACATCGCTCCAGTAGCTTGGTGCATCGCACAGTATGACAGCAAGTCGAACTATTTCATAGTAGCCAGTAGATATTGCCAGCACTAGTGTGGTAGCTCGAAACGAGTTGGTGTTTATTCATAAGTACCTTGCTAGCGACAGTCAATGAGCGTGGCCGCCGATCGTCCGATCTGTCCAATGCCAGTAGGTGTGTCGTGCAGCTCAGGCTTCCAGTTCCTCTACTAGTACTCACCCACATCACTCAGTGTCATTTTTCTCCCAATGCCTCCAAGTCGGGCCTACGACCCAACCCATCCTAATCTTCTTGCTCTCCCACTGGAACTCTATTATCAGATCCTCTTTTTTCTTGACGTTGAGGATATAATTACGCTCCGAAAGGCAGTAACCTCTCCTTTTTGTCCGCTCGACACCGTCAACTAACCAGAGTTGTTATAGACATGCAAGCATTTTGTCGCTCTCACGCAAGATCGCGGTCTTTGGTCGACGATCTTTGCCCGTCTACGTGTAACGCAGGCTCTGCCCTACTCCTGCACCGAGTTCAGGGCGATGTCGACCACGCAGGCGGAGCGAGCACTCTTTATAGCCTCAAAAACTGAAGCCTCGTTCTTGCAACCCAGAAAGCCCATCGTACAGCACGGAACTTCCTCGGACCACTCCCACTCGACTCCGGGCACTTCGTGGCGGATCCTCGCCTTTATCACGGATCGCCTTATTCTCTCTGTGGACAGTCACCGCGTCATCATTTGGGATACGTCTCCGACCTCGTCATCATTTAGAACAGTTTCTTCCCCCTCTACATGGGCGCATTACAGATTGCAAACATCAGTTGGCTACGTGATGCACTGTTCTAAGCTCTATATTGCCGTTATGGATACCCATGAGGGTCATCGGAGGTATGTCGCTTTAAATGTTTACCGATCGATATCTGATCTTGTGCAGTGTCGTCGTTCATTCCGTTTCCCTCCCTGATGCACTGTCCGGGATGAATGAGGACCACGACAAACGTCTGCACTGGGAAGCAGAGTTTCCGTTGGGTGAAAGTGAAACCTTTAAGTACATGGATCCGCACAGCTGTCGTGCTGTATTATACGGCGCTCCGACATCAATCTGTGTCGTGCACTGGGGTGATAACAACAGGCGTTCAACAATATCCATTCAGTCAGATGACCTCGATGAAAACGTAGGTATTGTGTCACTTGCGGGTAGTTCGTGTGCCCATTCCTCACGTCGCATCCCAGTGGAACGGCATCATATCCTTGCGATTTTGCGGTCCCTACGTCCTGTGTTTCAGAGTTCGTTCTGTGGAAGCATACCCCGTCCCTACGGATGGTCCAACTCCCCGTAGTCTGCCCGTATTTCGGCATCGATTTAGTCTGGTCTCCTTTCGGTCCATTTCTCTCTCCCGTGTACACGTGTCGCATTGCTTGTCTGGTGATACCTACAACATTTTCATGCTCAGCAACGACGTTTATCAAGGCATGTTCCACTACCGCATCTGCGTCACCACAGTGCCGGTGCCGGCCATGCTTGTTCGGATTCTAGCCAGGGGTACTATACAGATGCCGGAGGCGCTGCCAGGGATTTCTAACACGTTGGAGGACATTATCAGACGGACGTTTTTCGCGACGTGGTCGTTGGGATCGGCAGGTTTACGTGGGGTATGGGTGGATAGGCAGAGGGGGAATATTGATCGCAGGGTGGTGGTGTTTACGACACATCCGACGCGGCTGCGGACCGAGACCAATGAAGCACCCCATTTCGCGGGAGTCGGCGAGTTGGTCTCCAGCGGAGACGCAGTGGACGAAGAACAGATGCCGACGATGAACGGCCAGGTCGTACATGTAATTCCATCGTATGACCTCCGAGGTACGTACGCGTGGTAATTTCTTGTGTCGTGGGTTAACGTTTGTTGAACTTAGACGACGTTACGATATGTGCGGTGTCCGAGTGGACAGGAAAGGTCGCTCTGGGTTCACGTGTGGGTGAAATTACACTTCTTTGAACGGATTCGCAAGTAAAAAGTGTTTGTAAGTTTTTGACATGGTGTAGGTGTATGATCCAGTTACATATATTCACAATACGCTAGCACAGCCATATCCATACCCAGTTTGTATTTATTGCCAACCTTGACTCGGCGCTGAGCGCTGAGCCAGTAATCCTAGTTACAGCGGTGCACTTTCAGTCACTGCATGGCCCTGCTGAGATCATATCTCCGACCTCGGAGCGCTGAAAAGTAATGTAGTTTAAATTTTCGGCCTTGCGAAACGCGTTGCCCTCAACGGCCTACGACTCGGACTTCAAGTTGCGGTGGGGACTCGTTAGGCATGATATCTTTTCCCTTATTTCTACCTCTTTCCATGGTCTTGTGCCTCACTGCAGGAGCTTTCTCACATGCTATAGTCGAAGCTCCACGTAATGCCCAAAGCCACTATGCTGTCGAGACTCTGCCCAGCACGTCTACTTGGGCAGCACTGAACGACACGCTCGGTGGCCAACTTCAGGCACTACGACCGTGGGCGGCAGTGTGTTATGTTGACGACCCGCTCTACGATCCGGCCAAGTGCCAAACTGTTCTGTTCAACTACACGAATGACAGTGCGGTACGTCGTGTTCCGTCCTCCCGCTATCTAGCCAAACGAGTCTCATAACGATCCTTTGATCAGCGCGAAGCCATACCGTCTGCTCTTCTCTGGGCGAACTGGGAGAGTTGTGGCTTCGACAAGGGCTGTGCATTGAACTACTCTAACCCGCAGCCAGTGCCCGGTGAAACATGTCATCAGGGGACTACCCCAACTTATAGCATTGCAATATCGGGTGCTGAGGATGCCAGCATCGTCGTCAAGTGGGCTACAGCACACAATGTGAAACTGACTATCAAAAACACGGGCATGTTACAAACACTGCCTTATCCTTGCTATGTCCGCTTAAGCTTCGACCCTAGGACATGACTACCAGGGTCGCTCTTCCGGCCCCTCCTCCCTGCAGGTCCTTACGCACAACCTCAAGAGTATTGCCTATGTCACCAAGTTCGTCCCGCAAGGATCGTCGACTGCGCCGGTACCCGCACTCAAGATTAGTGCTGGAGTACAGCTAGAGGAGAGTAAGCAATGGATCCCTACTCATGTATCCTACACACTGCTGAGGCGTCACTTAGTCTATGCCGTTTTGGAGGCAAACAATATTTCGGCGGTACTGGGAGGTTGTCTAACCGTCGGTGCTGGTGAGCAGCTATGTCTAGTTTTCTTGCTCATCATATCGTACTCAGTGTCGAATCAGCGGGCGGATTTATTCAGGGAGGGGGCCATAGTATGTGAGTGCTTAGTGTCCATTTTGTTTCCTCTGTTCCTTATGTATATCCCAAACTAGACTAAGTCCGATATATGGGTTGGCTGTGAGGAATCCTTTTCTGTGTTGAGGTCATAGTCGCTCATTGTTTCAGACCGACAACCTTCTCGAGGCTGAAGTGAGCGGTGTCTTCCTCGCTTTCTACCATCTGTTGACAACCTGAATTAATAGATTGTGACGGCCGACGGCATATTCAGAACGATAAATTCCGTTCAAAATCCTGACCTATTCTGGGCAGTACGTGGCGGAGGGGCTGGAAGCTGGGGTATCATTAGTATGTTCTCCCCTTATTGGCCAAGTATCTGAGCACGAAGAATCGTTAGTATCGATCACTCTTGCGGCACTGCCACCAACTGCAATCGGTGGCTCGTCACTGATTATCGAACCAAATGCTACCCAGGATCCCCAGACTCTGGGAGTGAACTTTTTAGCACTCGTGGGGAGATATCAGAATCAAATTGTTAATTCGGGTATCACGACCACTATGGGGTTTCTTGGTGGAGAGTACATTCTGGTAAACATTTAAGGCTTACGAGGTGGCATCATGCTGACTTGCGGATCTATAGAGCTTCCTCTGGCCCACCGAACATGCTTCTATATCGGTGCTCTATCCACTTTTCGACGAGTTACGCGCTCTTTCGTCCAACTACACCGTCTTGTCAAACGTTACACAAGAACCCATGTTTCCCTCTGTCGCTACTGCCATCCTGGAGGGTGTCGGCCCTCAAGATGATTCTCTAAGCTATTATGGTGGATCTACGGAAATTGCGTCTCGGTTTGTACCCCAATCAATGTTGGACAGCCCTGAATCTATCCAGAGTGTTGCGGCAGCCATCTGGGAGGGCCTGCAGATTGCCGCTGCCCCATTAGCGGATCACCCTGACGGTGTTTTCAACCCTCAAGTCAGCGGGTTCATCATGGGCGAGATGCCTACTGCCATGAGCGATCGCATGAATGAGACTGCGGCGAATCCAGGTTTCTTCGACGCCTCGTGGGAGGTAGTTTACATCGGGTAGGTCTTTGTTGGTTAGCGTACATCTGGGGTTTTGACCGCGTGCTGGCGAAGGTCCTGGACTGTTGGGACGAGTCGGGGTACTCGTCGCTCATTGACACAGGCTGTCTACGATGCAATACGCCCCTTGGCGGCCCTTGGGCTGACGAGCAGCTACCAAAACGAAGGAAGCCCATGGGAAACGAACTGGCAGGAAGGCAAGCAGACCACCCTTTTACATCCCAGTTGTTCCAACGGATCTGATTCTTTTGTTGTCAAGTTTTCTTCGGTTACAAGTACGACCGCTTGCTGGAGATCAAACAGAAATACGATCCCACCAACTGTATGTCTTTGAGATGGCCCTTGTCCGTTTTGTGCTCACGATCGATCTCGGGGTAGTCTTTACTACTTACAAGGTAAGGGGTCAATCCGGGAGACCTGACAGGGCTGACTTCCGCTAGGGGGTCGGGTTTGGTCCGAACTCGACGGCGTTTGCGTGCTATCAGCCGCCTTCTTAAGAAGCGGCTGATTATGGACCCCGAGTCGCGTCGATGCACCAGTTGATGGGCCTTCTCTGCAGAGGATAGGTATATCATGTGCCTTGACGAAAATAGACAGTAATCTCATGTTGGGCAACTGGATGTGTAAGTAGGAACATCCTTGCCAAAAAAAATCGTCGGCTTCCCGTTCCAACGAATTTATGTTTTGAACCGTCTACGAATGGCCGCGAGACGCTGGCAACTTTTGGGGTTAGTTACTCAAGATCAACCTACACTTCGAGGTCAGCCGTGATTCTCAGAGCCAACTTGACTTGTTTACCTAGGCTACATTACTTAATGACGGTCGAGCAAACAACCCTGCCTTCGGTAGCAGGTCGACACTGCCAGCACTGAGTGCTGTCGGCTCGGCTCGGCTCAGAGCTGCGCTCACTGGTTAGACCAAAGTCCGCATGCAACGCCGTGAATTTTATCAATGTCTTGCCACGCCACAAAAGAAACCTTTTGCTTTGTTACCGCCAAGGCCTCATACTACACGCGCAAACAAAAGCCAAATCAGTCTCACTGGCCCTAAGTTACTAGTACAGTACATCGATTCAAAGTTTCAATTGAACGTCAGTGCCACCGTTTCAGGCTTGACCTGTTTTGAAATACCGGACCCAAGTGAGCGAATTTGAATTGGCTTCCACTAACCGACCCGTTCTGGGTCTTCTCCTATGTTTTTCAAATATTGGTCTCGGGACCTTTTTCGATCGAAAAGGTCAACTGGTCAAATCTATATCAAACGTGATGGAGCTCATTGAATCATTTTTCAGATCTGAGTATTAATAGGACCACTTCTTGACTCCGAAGCATGCCGTATGCAAGACCCTGAATGCCGATAAAGTTAACTTGGGCTCTTCGAGTCGCCTCAGTCTGAACGTCGACTCCTTCCGTCGCACTTCTGATCGTCCTCAGCACGATACACAGCATCAAGGCGATGTCTTCTGTTGCACAGTCTGTTCAGGCTATAAAGTTGACTGACTACGCGACTGGTACGCCCATACTCACGTCATGAGGGATCGATCTCTCAGCCGTTTTGTAGTCGCTGTCCTTACCGCCGTAGGGTACGACTACGGTAAGCTAGCTTCTATTTCGGTATGGTGCACGACTTATTTGCTGTCAGTTCTTACACTTTCTAACGAGGTACGACTCACATTATCCTACATTTTATCTACGGAACGTGTTACTGATTAGCGGATAAAAAAGATAGAATACATCTGGGTTAGTGGTCAACCATTCTCAAAAGTTGATATGTTCCTGATAAGACCTCAGAGCAAACCATGGACGCGAATCTCAACGCTGTTCTTGCTTGTAAGTTTAAAAAATTCTGGAGGACTCGCATAACGTGCAGTAGGCTAAGCACCGTCCTAGGTCCGTTATTGTGGCCTTTACGACCTTGCGTGAGTCCGCGTTGTTAGATGTCTAACGGATGCTAAGTTCGAGTCGCTATCAGGATGTGTGCTCTTCGTATGTTTAATTTTTAAACATGAATGTGATCGAGATGTGACCCTGCCGCTAGTCGGAAGCAGCTTCGTACCTGGGTCCGCGAGGGTATGTTTATTTATCTTTCTTTCTTTTTTCCTTTTGCTTCCTTTTTTGAGAGATTGGGTTATGGACGAGCTAACCGGAGTTATTCCTGTCCTATAGACGTATGTATAACTGCTTTCATTGTCGGGGTAATGAATCATGACTGATGTCTATCCAACAGTTGTGAGCGCACTCTACCAAAACTTCCTTCCTCCTATTTACGAATGCGTAAAGGTGAAATACTACATATTGTTCATCAATGGACATGCATGCTTTTTCTGGCCGCAGCAGACTGTGAGTTGTGCAATTTAGATGTCGGAAGTGAAGTTTACGGTGATAATTGCAGTTGTAATGATTCTCCGTGCATGGGCCATGTACAACCGATCGACAATGGTCCTGAGCGCTCTGCTTGCTCTGCTTTTCGTCGAGACCGTCTCTCTTATTCTAGCTTCTGCTGTCTACAGTAATCCACACCATATGTCAAGTAAGCAGATGCCGCGCAAACAAATGCTTTTTCATATTAACCAACTCATGCTAGTGGTGACCGTCCAGGTACTGGAGTATTCATATTGCGCGGTGCAATTGAGGCCGCGTATCTGGGGTCTGTTGACCGATGCGATGCAGATTACTTTTGCCACAGTGTTGTGCGCGTTCGCACTTGTCCAGTTTATCAGGCAGTTGCTCCAGTCGCACCGTGAGACAAAGCGGTGGCGACTCAATCAGTACATGACTTTACTTGTTAAGCAAGGCATCATCTACTTTTTTGCGTACGTCCCCATCTCACCCCCTCCTGAGTTCTTGACCCGCATATACTTCCGGGCAAGCTCGCCAAGTCACTACCAGCGGCTGACGGCGTTTTCCATTATAGCATCTTCCTGGTTAATCTTATCGACGTGCTAAATACCTCGGGGAAGCTTCCGCTAGCAGGGTCACGAATCATGCTATCGTATATACCGGCCTACGTGTTCTTGTTCAGTCTGACCCCTCGATTCATTATCAGCGTGCGGGAGCTGCACGCACAAACCGTTCAAGGCGGACGGGCTGGTGGGATTGACACTGGATTTGGTTTCTCGGCGATTTCCGGTGAGGAGGAGGTGGGGACGGGAATAGTGTTTGCGGATGTTGAACCGGACGAGCCGACGGAACACGCCGAGGAGGTTGGGCCCGGTGCGCGTCAGTCAGCGGGTAAGGTGTAATGTGTGTTTGGTCTGAACAGAGTGATCATGGCTGTTCCAGTTTCGTCTTATATACAGTACGAACTAGCGAGTCAAATTAATGGTACATATATTATATCGTATTCGTGAGTAGCATAGCCAAAGGTGACGTATTGTAGTTCAAATAGGACCGTTGAACAGCATAAACTATTGTACCTAGTAAGGAACAAAGTGGCACGTAGGAGCGCCGGTGGATATCTGGGAATGCTCGTCTATTTCCCTGTTCATAGATACGACCATTGCTCGCTTTGTAGGTGTCAGTGAGTAGCCTCCATGTATCATTAGTCGACTCTTCTGAACGGTGGATAAGGTATTAACTTTGGGGTTCCAGAAGACCCGCTCATTCGTCAAACGTAAACTCCCAATCTCCGCGTACCATTGACAGCATGCATAAAACGAATAGCGGCGTAGCGACACCATCGTACCACCCCACCTCCGCACGCGTTTAGCATGTCACCACTTTCCGCCCTCCTATGTCTCTTCGCTTCCTTGTGTCCCGTTGCGAGAGGTCTTACGCATATATTCGAAGATCCATATGTAGTCCAGGACGACTACGTTCTCGAGAGCTTTTCTTGGCCGAGTGCATCTACTTGGGCAGCATTGAACGATACCCTTGGTGGCCGGCTCCAGGCTTTGCGTCCATGGGCTGCGGTTTGCTTTGTCGACGACCCGTTCTATGATGCAGTCAAGTGCCAGATGGTTTTGTCAACCTACACAGATCACTTTGCGGTGGGTCTTATTCCGTCGCCTCTGGCATGGACGAGGTTTATCACTTTTTGATTAGCGCGAAGACGTGGCTCCCGCTCTGCTCTGGCCAAACTGGGAGAGTTGTGGCTTTCACAATGGCTGCGCATTGAACTATTCTGATCCGCAGCCCGTGTTCGGTGAAACGTGTTTCCAAGGCACCACCCCGCCTTATAGCTTTGCGATATCGAATGCTCAGGATGCCAGCATTATCGTCAGATGGGCTACTGACCACAATGTGAAACTGACCATCAAGAACACTGGTGGGTTGTAATGAACGCCTTATGCTTGTCGTGCCCGTTTAGACCTTTCCCTAGGTCACGATCATCTAGGTCGCTCCGCTGGTCCTTCCTCACTGCAGGTACTCGCCCACAATCTCAAGGGTGTCGTGTACGTGGCCGACTTCGTTCCGCAAGGATCGTCGGCTGCACCGATGCCTGCCCTTACGATCAGCGCCGGTACACAGCTTGAAGAAAGTGCGTATGTGCTACTCTCGGCTCTTGTGTCCTTACACATTGTTGAAGTTTATGTCGCTGCGGAGGCGAACAACGTTTCGGTCGTGTTGGGAACTTGTCTGACTGTTGGTGCTGGTGAGCACTGCATATCCGGTTTTTCTTCTCGTTCCGGTAGTGGACTCATTGTGGCACTCAGCGGGCGGATTTATTCAAGGAGGTGGCAACAGTAGGTAAGGGCAAGAACTGCTCACCGTTTCTCTGTTTACCTATATTCCAAGTTAGACTGAGCCCGGTATATGGATTGGCTGTGAGACATTGTTTCTCTGCGTGCGGCCAAAATCACTGATTGCTTCAGGTTGACAACCTTCTCGAGGTCGAAGTGAGTGATCCCATCTCTCATCTTCGCCCTTTTTGGATGACGCACATTTCTAGATTGTGACTGCTGATGGCGTCATCAGAACGATCAATGCAGTTCAAGATCCTGACCTATTCTGGGCGGTGCGTGGCGGAGGGGCTGGAAGCTGGGGAATCATTAGTACGTCCTTCCCGTATTACAGTGACAACCTAAGAACAAAGAACAATCAGTATCAATCACTCTTGCGGCGCTTCCGCCAACGGCGATCAGCGCTTCATCCTTGATTATTGAACCAGACCCCATGCAAGACCTTCACACCCTTGGAGTCGGCTTCTTAGCGCTCCTAGGAATGTACCAGAATCAGATCATCAGCGCGGGTATTGCGACTACTCTCGCTTTCAGCGAGGAAACGTACAGCTTGGTAGGTGTGCCGTGCCTTGAATGGGGCAAGGCGCTCACTTGTCCCACAGACCTTTTTCTGGCCCGCTAGACATGCACCCGTGTCGTTGCTCTATCCATTTTTTGATGAGTTGCGTGCACTTTCGTCCAACTATACGGTCCTGTCGAATGTCACGCAAGAATCCATGTACCCGTCCTTTACTAATGCCATGGTAAAGGACGTGGGACCTGCGGTGGATGCCGCCTATTCCTATGGTGGTTCTATGGAAGTGGCTTCTCGACTCGTGCCTCAGTCGATGTTGGAGAATCCTGGGTCCATCCGTCGTGTTGCGGAAGCCATCTGGGAAGGACTACAGATCGCGACTGCCCCCCTTGATGGTCATCCTGCGGGCACATCCCACCCACAGGTCGGCCTGACCATCTTTGGTGACATGCCGGCTGCGACAAGACAGCAAATAAACGGGACTGGCGCGAATCCCGGTTCTTATCATGCTACCTGGCATGTGCTTTACTCTGGGTAGACGTTCTTGTCGAGCGAGATAGCTCTCCAGGTCTGATTTCATGTCGGAATACAGGACATGGACCCTTGGGACAAGTCGAAGCACTTATCGGACCTTGAGCCAGGCTGTGTACAACGCAGTAAGCCCATTGACGGCCCTTGGAATAACGAGCAGCTATCAGAACGAAGGAAGCGCATGGGAAACGAACTGGCAGGAGGGTAAGCAGACTACCCTATGTTTCCCACCTGAATCGACGTAATCGACTTTTTGTCCTCTCTCAAGCCTTCTTTGGTTACAAGTATGGCCGATTGCTTCAGATAAAACAGAAGTATGATCCTACGAACGGTACGTAAGGTCGGGAACTTATTTTCTTTCTTGCGTGCTCATGATCGATCTCAGCCTTTACTACTTATAAGGTTTGTGGCCGACCAAGAGACTGTACTCCAGGGCTAACATGCATTAGGGGGTCGGGTCTGATCCGAGCTCAGCAGCGTTTTCGTGTTATCAGTTGCCTTAGGGATTATCTCTAGTGTAGCGTCGGGACAGTGGTGTCATATTGGATGCATCGTTTCCGCCAACGTCGACCCGAAGCTGAAGCGAACGTGAAAAGCGATCTGTAAGACCGTCAGAGTTCGAACACGATCAAGCAGTGGGATGACTCTAGGTTTGATTGTACATATATACAGGTCACCATTGGACCGTTGGAGCGAGTCGAAACACGTATCATACCTTGAGCCGGGCTGCGTACAACGTAGCAGGCTCCTTGACTGCCTTTGGAGTAACAAGCGGCCGCCAAAACGAAGTGCAAAGGAAACGAACTGGCAGGAAAGTAAACTACGTTGTACATAGTACCTCCCCGCATGGACCCACCTAATCAATTTATTTGTCCTTTCCCCTTGAAGCCTTCTTTGGTTACAAGTACCACCAGTTACTTATACGGTTCTACCAACTGTAAGTTCTGGTCGTTCTTTTCTTTCTAATGTGCTCACGAATGTTCTTGGATGCAGTCTTTACGATTTATGAGGTTTGCGGCGAAGCGAGGCCGTTAGATTAGAGCTGACGTGGCTCATGGTGTCGAGTCCGGGTCGGAGCTACGCTTTGTAGCATATTCGTGCTATAAGGCATATCAAGAAGCTTGGCACTCGGATTGCGAAGCGTGCCTCGGCTTGCTGACCACCTTATTTGCGATCCGGCGTTATATGTTATCACGTTCAGCTCTGCTATGTCTCTTCGCTTCCGAGTCCTTGTACCGAGCTGCGAGAGGTTTCGCTCACATCTTCGAAGATCCATATGGGGTCGTCCAGGACTATTACGTCGTCGAGAGTGTTTCTTGGCCAGATGCGTTCACTTGGGCAGCGCTGAATAGCACGCTAGGTGGCAGGCTCCGAGCGTTGCGTCCATGGGCTGCAGTATGTTACGTCGGCGACCCTCTCTACGATCCAGTCGAGTGCCAGACCGTTCTGTCAGATTACACGAACCATTACGCAGTATGTCTTGCTCCGTCCTCTCGTTTTCTGCTTCAGGCTGAACGAGTGACATGGTGCTGGGCTTAGCGCGAAGACGTGGCTTCTGCTCTGCTCTGGCCAAACTGGGAGAGCTGTGGCTTTAACAACGGTTGTGCATTGAACTACTCTAATCCACAGCCCGTATTCGGTAGAACCTGCCACCAAGGCACAACCCCGCCTTATAGCTTTGCGATATCGAATGCTCAGGATGCCAGCATTATCGTCAGATGGGCTACTGACCACAATGTGAAACTGACCATCAAGAACACTGGTGGGTTATGATTCACTCCCTGTGCTTGTCGTGCTCATTTGGACTCTCCCTAGGTCACGATCAATTAGGACGTTCCGCTGGCCCTTCTTCGCTGCAGGTACTCACCCATAATCTCAAGGGTGTCGTGTACGTAGCCGACTTCGTTCCGCAAGGATCGTCGGCTGCACCGGTGCCTGCCCTTACGATCAGCGCTGGAACACAGCTTGAAGAAAGTGAGCATGTGTTCTTCTCGGCTGGTATTTGCGTGTTGTTGAAATGTCACATAGTTTATGCTGTTGCGGAGGCGAACGATGTTTCGGCTGTATTGGGAACTTGTCTAACTGTTGGTGCTGGTGAATATCGTACATCCAGCTTTACTGACTCTAATATACTCATTGTCTGGCTCAGCTGGCGGATTTATCCAGGGTGGAGTTAGTAGGTGAATTCGAATGCCCTTACTTTTTTTAGCCTGGTGTCTTAATTGCTCGAATCAGCCTGACACCGATATACGGGTTGGCTGTAAGATGTCCTTTTCCGTCTGTACCTAAACCCGCTCATTGTTTCAGGTTGATAACCTTCTCGAAGCCGAAGTGAACAATCTCACCTCTCACCTTTGCCATTTTTCAATGAACGCACCTTCTTAGATTGTGGCTGCCGATGGCGTTATCAGGATGATCAATACAGTTCAAGACTCTGACCTATTCTGGGCGGTGCATGGTGGAGGGGCTGGAAGCTGAGGAATCATTAGTACGTCCTTCCCGTATCACGTTGGACAACCTAAGAACAAAGAACTATCAGTATCGATCACTCTCGCGGCGCTGCCGCCAACGGCGATCAGCGTTTCTTCCCTGATTATTGAACCAGATCCCGCGCAGGACCTTCAGACACTTGCAGTGAACTTTATAACACTCCTAGGGAAGTATCAGAATCAAATCACCAATGTGGGTGTGTCAACTACACTCAGTTTCGGTACCGGAAGCTACAGCCTGGTGGTGACCCGCAGAGCTTTTCCTGGACCGCCAGGCATGCATCTATACCGCTCTTCTACCCATTTTACGATAATTTACGCGCGCTTCCGTCCGACTACACCGTCCTGTCCAATTCTACGCAGGAATTCATGTACCCGTCTGTTGCTACCGCCATAATAGAGCACCTCAGCCCTGCTGCGGATTCCGCCAATGCCTATGGTAGGTCTACGGAGGTAGCGTCCGATACGTGCCTCGATCGACGTTAGAGTCCTGAATCCATCCGAAACGTCGTGGAAGCCATCTGGCAAGGACTGGAACTTGCACGTGCCCCCTTGAAGGACTATCCTGCTGGCGTTCCCAAACCACGAATTGACCTGACCATCTTTGGTGACGTGCCCGCTGCGACCAGACACCGGGTGAATGAGACTGGCGCGAATCCTGGCATTTATGATGCTACGTGGGATGTCTTTTACACTGGGTATGCCTTCTTATCGGATAGGACGGGCCCCAAGGTTTGATGGACGTTGGTGTGTAGGACGTGGACCGCTGGTGCAAGTCGAAATACTTACCTCAAAGAGAGCCGGGCCCTATACGACGCAGTGGGCCCGTTGATGGCCCTCGGAATGACGAGTAGCTACCAAAACGAAGGGAGTGCTTGGGAAAGCAACTGGCAGCAAGGTGAGGAAACTACCTACGTTTCTTGCGCAGCGCAGGTCGTCCGATTTCCCCCCCTTCTCCCCGAAGCCTTCTTTGGTTACAAGTATGACCGGTTGCGATAGATCAAACAGAAATACGATCCTAACAATTGTAGGTATTCGGTCGTTTTTTTTTCTTTGTGCTCACGACCGTCCTCGATGGGTAGTCTTTACTACTTACAAGGTTTGTGGCGAACTCGAGAGCCTGAACCCTGGCTAATGTTTTCAGGGCGTCGGGTTCGAGCCAAACTCTGCATTCTACTCGTGTATATCAAGAAGCCTGATGCTCGAATCCTTCACGTCAGCGTGCCAATTTGATAGATTTTTTGTATGCGGGTCGAGCGTATCGTCACGCTGCGCCGGGCGAAAATGTATCATGATCCCTTATCTGGATATGCAAGTATAAACATTTTGGATCGAAATATCCCTAGGACGATGCCAGAATGATGGATACATGGGTCTCCGTCAATGTCCCTGCCCCCGTTTCCAGACGCTGACATTCGACCAGCTGCGCGGTGCCCTACTAGAAGTCGAAAGATTGGCATCGCTGGAACTCAATTATCTCCCATCCAGGCCACCCATCGCTTGCGAGTTCCGTCATATGTAGGCCGACAAGAGCGGTCAGCCGAACTACCGGCATGTTTGCGTCTCCCGAATCACGAGATCTTACAAACACCTCTGACCGCCGACGAAACATCCGCTCACTCGCAATGTCCCCGAGGATGTTCAGCACCTCCAAACGCGGCATCTGGGCCACCACCCGATCCAGAGCAGAGTCATTACGGAACGGAACATCTAGCGTCCGAATGGTCAGAGAAACCAGGTTATCAGCGACCGATTTGAGGAAGGCAGAGAGCCCGCCGTGAGTGAGACCGCGAACGTCTTCCAGAAACACTTGCGTGAGTGACTTGGCGGACGAAGCGGTGAGGTAGAGGAGGTCCTTGTCCGATAAATGCGAATTGCGGATGCAGAGGTGCGTTAGCGCACACGCGGGTGGTCGCGTGAGGAAGCGGCGCGCCATGCCGATGGACCCAGGTTTAAGGAACTCGACCGTGAGAGAGGTCAATGCTGGCCAGCGTGCCATACAGCACACGAGCTGGAACGAGCTGATGCTATACTTCCAGTAACTCGCACATGTCACTGGCTTGAATTGACATCCAGTCCGAGTGACGGATAAGGTGCGCAAGCTGTGAAGTTTGGGAAGGGACAGAAAGAGCGTGTTTGTCTGCGACAGATAGCCTTGGGAGAGAGATAAGCGCTGGAGGTGTTTCGTGAAACGGAGAATGGCGCGGATCGCCGAGTTGAACCCGGGGGATGCTGTCTGATCGACGTGACTGGTGCAATTGTACGAGCCGCTGTGTTGGTCGAGATGAAGGTGCTGTATGTCGAGTCCGAGGGCGGGTGTTTTGATCAATGCCTTTGCAAATTCGCAATGGTCCAAGGACTGTGTCGATGCTTCGGTGCGGTGGTCTCTCCACTCGGAAGACTCCAAGCGAATAAAGAGTATCTTCAACGCGCATGACCACCGGCGGCAGACTTGCGCAAAGGAAAGTAAATCGCGTTGCCACTCAAGCGTAACAGCGGCCTCGAATATGTGCATGAGGATCTCGGTCGGCAACGAGTCAGCAGACACTCCTCGACGAGCACGGCAGTGTGTCGGGACGACTCGTACGATGCGAGTGGAAATGAACTCCTTAGAGGCGACGTCTGAATCATCGCCGCACCAAGAGGGATGGTGTCGTGAGAGGGTGCGGAGATGTTTCGATTGGTCAAAGGGAACAGAGAGGAAAGAGGTGTTTGGAGAGATAGGGTGCGCAACATCTAGAAGAACGTGGGTGGACTTGCTGCTGGTATGTGGGAGGTGCATCACGGCCTTGGTGGATGCAGGGAAGAGGTCGAAAAAGTCAGAGTATCTTTCCCAGCGAGGAACGACTTGACATGCTACTGTCAGTTGTGGAAGAGCAGGATGAATTGGAATCGTGGCGGGGCCATCACCCCTGAGACGATGGGTGACTGGACCTGCCTGTTCGAGGCGCTGCGCAAGAGACGTTCATGAGGACGATCGTTATATTGCGGGAGAACGCGTACACGAGCATGTCCTCTGTCCTTCCAGGAGGTGGTGGAATACAACACGATCCTGGCCGAGGAGAAACGTCGTTGGGATTCGCCATCGAAGACGACGGAGAGAGTGGTTCTGTGATCGACGACGCCATCACAAAACTGAGTAGGACCGAATTGGACAGGAGTGTCCGATTGATAGTCGTACAGAAATGTAGAATTTGGCTGACGAAAGCTGAGTACGTTCTTCATCATCATGGCATGTCGGTGAATTTAGCCCCTGTCTAGCTTGAACTAGACAACTTTGAAGCAATGATCCGTTCAAGTTATTAGTCAGCAAGTCCAAATGAAACGCTTGTCCTCTTCGACCTGCCAGTGGGGCCTCCGATACGTCCATACTTCCATCGATGATGCACGTGAACACCTCCGCGCCCTTCTCCGCGACACTGCCCAGTCCGTCGCCGTCGTCACCACCCTCCTCCCCGACTCCCCGACATACCATGGCGCAACACTCTCCTCCGTCACCTCCATCGCACTCCACCCACTCCCCCTCGTCGCCTTTTCCCTCCGCATTCCCTCCAGAATGGCTTCCGCCCTCAACGCCCACGTCGGTGCCCTGCAGCCCTCGTCGCATCTTGTGATCAATATCCTCTCTGCATCCCAACCCCATCTCGCACACCGCTTCGCCACACCCGACATCCACCCACGCCCGTTCGCTGACCCCCGGGTTCCATTTTCGCTCTCCCAGGACGGCATCCCCATCCTCTCGGGCGCCCTTGGCGCGCTGTCGTGTCGTCTCGTTGGTCGTTCGTTGCCGTTAGCCCGCCTGGGTGGGTCGGACCCGGATTTGGACGCGTTGTCGCGATGCGAAGATGGATCGTCCGACGGTTTGGCGGAGGGAGAGGTTCAGCAGACCTCTGGCGGGACGGGGTTGGCATCAGAGTTGTTCATTGCGAGAGTGCTTCGCGTGGAACGCATCCCTTCATCGGAGGAAGACGATCGAGACGGTACAGGGCTACACAAGTTGCCTTTGCTCTACCACCGACGTCGTTACACGACCGTAGGTACCAAATGCCAGTGAGGAAGAGTTCGACATCGATATCAACGCTACTTTCTGACTGTATCTAACACAAAATTGAAGGAGCATTGCAGCGGCATTTACATCTTCATCACCGAAAATAACGTCCCAAGATCAACCCAGCGTCGTCCACATTGAGCAATGTACTTGTTGACCGTGTCGCTCATCGTGCTCAGAAAATCGTGGTTTGTTCCCGTTAGAGTGGTCACTTCGTCTAAGAAACACCCATTGAGTCCACCCAGAAAACAAGATCGAGAACAGGGACACGCGTACCAAAGTGCTTACTCCCAGTCGCTGCCTTCCTGGCCTTGTCCCCGTCGAACAGCATCGCAAAGTAGCGCAACTGATTGTACAGCTCGACGTCCGAATATTCGAACCGTGCTACCCCATGACATTCTGGTCGTACGCATCGTCGACCATACACACTCATCGAACGCGTCCGGTTTCCACACGTCGAGTCGTCGCAGACCATCCATCCATGGTAATATCGCTCGATAAACGCTCGTATTTGCACCTCGAGTTGCGTTTGCAAACTCGCTTGCCCAAGGTGTCTGTTGCATGCCGGACAAGCAGGTCCAGAGGGTTGCAAAATGGAAGACTATATACGTGCTCGGTTAGATTGACTGAACATACATGGCGTGACACTATGCTCACGTCGCGTTCCCATATGGGCGAAAATGACATCTGCCCTTGGCATCCCCGACACCGGACGAGGAATGGCTCCGAGTTTCGGAACCGTTCTGCGTCGGAGACCTGTGAGTCAAGCGTGGTGAAAGCAGAACCTGCCTCATATCCTCCAGAGACTTTATAACGGCTAGGATCGAGCCCTTCGCGAGGGTCAGTCATGCAGGCTTTTTGGGGACTGTCTCAACTCACCAAGGCATTCAGCCAACCGGGCTCTATCAGTGCCTTCGATCGGATCGCACAAACGTTCGATGGGTGGCAACACTTGCTGTGCCAAATAATGCTCGTAATCAATACTGAGCTCGTTCGACGCTGCCTTCTTGAATTCATCAGGGTGCCGTGCACGATCCGCTTGAGCAGTCTTTGTGCTTTCGTCTCCAGGAGTCAGGCAAAAGATGTAAGAAATGACGTCCCCCACACGCGCACTTCCACCCTTGGCCTTCAACCGTAACCCGACCTGCACGTGTGGCTGGCTCTTGGCGTCAGGGTAGTCCTCGGGATTTTTACCCAATCGCTACGAAACCATGTTCAACAGTCCCACCTACATACGGTTTACAAAGAGCACACCTTGAAAATGATGAAATCTTCGACCTTGACCTTGCCTGACCGGACGTTGGAACCCACGGTAGCTAGATACTCGTGGATGTTCTCCACGACGATCTCCGTCGGTTCGCCTGACAAAATCTGATCCAAAACGTACCTACCGGATCGTGCCCAGTCAAGATCCGTGATCCGAACGGAACGCTGAGATTACTCACTGAGAGACGTTCTTTGACAATGCGCAGTATTCTCTTCGCTTCATGTCCAGACCTTTGACCTCGACGGAGAAGCGCGACCCATCCTCGACTTTCAGAGCGGCGTATTTCTTCTTTTGCAGGAGTAGCAGTCGCGCAAAGACGCCGTCCAAGTCAATCTCGAGGAGTTTGTACCGGTCATTGACAGCCCTTTTGAAATCGGCAGAGATCTTGAGGGCTTCGGAGAGTTCGGTCACGTTAGAATTGACAAAGACGGAATCAGTGTCTCCGTAGACAACCTGGGAAACAGGAATGTCGTGAGTGCAGTTCCGACGAGTAATGAGTATTCATCACTCACTTCGAGCTGCAGACTTTCAGCCAATTCACATGTATGAGTCAGGATCTCTCGTCCTTTGAACGTTGTGAGGGCAGCGAGGGGGCGGGCGTAGAACCTAGAGTACTCGAACCCGAGACAACCGTACATACTGTTGGCCGTGAGCTTAAGTGCTTGTTGCTTGATGTCGTACTGGTTGTGCGCAAGTATCGTCTGTCAGCCCTCGACCTATAATATGCACTGTTGCGTTACCTGAAGTAGCTTCGCGTGAGTTATCGAGCGGTCCTTCATCAGAGACTTGACTTGTCTACGTCGTTGCACGAGCGTTGCGATAAGCCGAGGTAACACACCCTGTGGTGTTTCAGAGCTCGGAGGTTCGGGAACTTTGTCATCCTTTACGTGCATCAGACAAATGAACCCGAACTAAAACAGATATACTCACTTCCTCTGGCGGTCGTTCCACGGTCGTGAAATCAATATTATACTCCTGAATGATACTAGGATAGAGCGAGTTGAAATCCATGACCAGAATATACTTGTCCCACAAACGGCGCTTGGGATCCAACACCTTTCCACCCTTGTACTTGTCTCGCTTCCCCTTGGTAGTTTTCGTCCCGTCTCCCTCGCCGTCGGCGTCATCAGCGTCAGCTTCGATCTTGGGAGTTTTCTTGCCAAAGGTCTTGTCGGGGCAGATGTACTTGAGTTTGTGGAATTCGTGGAGTAGGATGTACTCATTACGTTCCGCACGGCCACCATTCAGTGTCTTGTTCCTGGAGTGACGGTGTCATTAGTTGCCCTGGCTAGCCAGACAAAGACTCACCAAGCGTTCCCAGCAAGGTTTGTGAGCTGTCTCGTTAATGGCAATATCTGCACCTTGGACGCTATGGCCATCTCGTAATGAGCATCTAGTTCGCAGTGCCGCACGAACGTCATTAGCATGTCTGGCGAGGAGACGCTCCCATCAAAGTATGACGCGGTATCGTCCGGGTCAATGTCTTGTCGTTCAGACCTGAGATGCGTTTTACACATCTCGGTGAGAGACCATGTCGTAGAAGAGATCATGCTCTGGGTATCAGCCCTATTAGCAAAAGGTCGCATTCGACACAATGATAACTTACACGCGCACTATCACTGGCGAGGTCACATAGGAGTCTGCCAGATAGAAACTTGATATTCGTTCCTTGCCTCCCGATAGGGATCCACTTCGCTCTACGGAATCGCCCCAGGCGAGACCAATGATCGACTTTGAGGTCCCTCATTCGTCCCAGAAGGACATCCAGGGAAACTCCTAGGAACTCGTGGCCAACAAGGACATCAGGATCCGCTTTGAATAATGTGGCTATGGATAGAAATGGTCAAACAGGCCGTCATCTAAGAGTAATACCATACTTGCCAAGAAAGCTATTGAGAAGCATACGCTCGTTCACCACTGGCGATATCATACCCTTCCCGTTGACTTTGGCACGGGTTTCGAAATTGGAAGGGAATCTATCCAGAGGACGTACGAAGGTATGCACTGCACAGGGTAACTGTTCTGGAGGCGTCGGGTCGTCCAACTGCACTGTAAATCACGATTAAGACATTGTAGAATAGCTGTTGGTCGAAACCTACCATCTCGCCAAATCCGCCCCGAAACACAAACTACTTCACGTTTATTTTCGCGGTGGTTCACTACCGTACGGACAGCTAGGCTCATGATGACTAGAGGAGGTGGTTCCGGAGCAGTGTCACCTATCGGGAACACATCCTTTGGATCCGACACACTTGCTTCGAGCTTACACCAAGAGATCTGACCAACTCACATCAGCAAAGAATAGAATGGACATCCTCACAACTTACGCCTTGATTTTCCACGACGGGGTTTTTGATTGTGAGCCAACAAGGTCCCATGATTTTGCGTTTTAAAACGAATAGCTCGAATATGCTCGTGTTCGTACCAAAAATCTTGCAGATATTTGGCGAACACGCGTCCATGGGAATCTGTGGCTCTACAGACGTTTAAGCTAGGCATCCAGACGCAACAAATACTCACTTACCTTCATACGAGTACAGGACCTTCATCCACTCCCCTTCTTTCGGAACGTCTTTAAAGTCAAAGGCATACTTCCGTTTCACCCAACGTGCCTTCCAGCTTTTTATCCCGATTTCTCTCCGTATTCTCTCGAAGTCACTGTACACATCCCCCTTCTCCGGTACAACATCAGTCTCGACTATATCCACCTGGCCATCTTCAGCTTCTTCCTGGACGACTCGGAGCGGTCGAGGTAGTATGAATAAATTGCGCTGGATTCCCTGAACAGAGAGACAGGCGGACGCCCAAGTATTGGAGGTCTTGTCTTTCACTTTGCCGATCAAGTAGAGTTTCCCTCCATGTTCTAGATGATCCAACCAAAACACACGTAAGCTACCATCGTCTTCGAGGGCATTGATGGACGCCTTGGAGGCGAATGCAGGCTTAGACCCAAGGGTATCTTCGGAGACCACAGATAGGGTGTCGTATATGGAAAGCCACGACGGGACAGCAAATTCCTCTTTCTTTGGCGCGTGTGTGACTGGCTCAGAGTCGAGTTTAGCTGCCGGCGGTTCTTTCTTGGCAGGAATGCTAGGCTTGATATCCAGATCATCGGTATCCATGAAGTCATTCATATCAACATCCGAGAAGTCCATGGACGCGTCCAACGCATCCTCTGAGCCACTATGCACGCCTAACTTGCCCATGCGTTCGATAGCAGGCGCCACCGCCGATGGACCGTTGGTTACACGCGCTTTCTTCTTCGGACTCATCATTGATGTGTAATCTTCGAAGTCGCTTGACGGCGGGTTGGACAGAAATTCGTCATCAGCAGCTCCATCCGACGAATAGGCGTTGTAACTATCGGGGTTCTTGCGGTATGGCACTGGCGAGGAGGAACGATCCGGTGCGGGGTCGTCGTAGTCCGATACAGGGGACGGTTTTCGCTTCTTCGACCGTACGGGGGCTGGAATGGGTGTCTTGTCTATGCCTCCCAACAAGTTGGCCATGAAATCCTCCTCCTGCTTCGCGGATACAGCAGGACGATACGCGCTTATGGAGGGCTGAGCGGCTGGTAGTGGAACTTTAGGCTTTGCCTTTGCTCTCGTCGATGCACTGGTTGCCTTTTTCTTCGCTGGTCGACAACACACTATCAGAACCTCAACGGTGAAAAATTACACGCGTGCTTACAATTCTTCCGACTACGGAGGTCGACTTCCTCATCGTCTTCCACATCCGCATCATCCTGACCGGTCCAATCGTCCATGCCATTGTCCATATACCCACCAACACCATCATCCACAACGAAGTCATCCCTTTGAAGTCTCCCCTTGACGATGGTCTTGTATTGGTCTTCGGTGACCTCGTCATACAGCGCGACATCCTCTTCGGGCTGATCGACGCGTCACTATACGATCGAGTAGGATATACGGCATCCACACCTTCCATTTTCTAGGCCCGCCCTCTCGAGCACGTTTATACTCTGCGAGCTTATCGACACTTCCCTTTGCCCGTCGTGATCGTTCCATGGTCGTCGTCGTCGCCCCCTCGTGGTCGATGTGCAATCCACGCCACAAGCGCGTGCCGCTATTTAAACTCCGACTGAATTCCTATGTGCTCCGTGAAAGGCAATGGCTTACCACGGGTTCTGTTGTCGCGTGCGACGATCATGTTACCCTCGAGGCTTGTTGGCAGCTCTCGACTGTTATGGCGCTCAGCACTCGTATCGAGGACGCTTTCAAAGCCGGTACAACAAAATTTTCAACGACGGCCGGGTACCTTGCGTGCGAACTCGTCTACTGCAAGGAATCTAGGCCAATCCCAGTCAAACTCATCACCCACTTCGGAGACTTCAAATCAGATCCAATTCGACCCCGCAGAGCCCCGGCTGGCCATCGCATTCACGTGCACAGCGGACGGGTGTAATCTTCGCTCTGCACACACGTTCACAAAGCGTGCGTATGAACGTGGCATCGTTCTCATTCAATGTCCAAGTTGCAAGAATCGGTAAGGGTCACTCGTCCGTTCCTCTTGCGATCCACTCATCTCGCGTGTGTAAACAGACATCTAATTGCAGATAATCTCGGTTGGTTTAAAGACGACACCCAAGATGGCCAACTGAAGAATATAGAGGACATTCTTCGGACCCGAGGCGAACAAGTTCAGAGAGGTACCCTAGATGCAGACGGTGTTGTAGAAATCTCTGATAGCTGATTTCTGTGAGTTGGTCACCCGCAATAAATGCCGGGCACTTACCCCTTTGTAGTTTAGTACACTTTGACCTACTCCTGGAAGCGCACCATAGGTCCATGTATGATACTCACATTGTTAATCTGTTGACGTTCCCCGATCGTGAACGCCAGCAACCCCACTGGCAGTAGCCCTCCGAGGATTGACACATTGCTCTGCACTCCGTTACGCTGGTGTCGCCCGCCTAACATCAAGCGTGCTTTTGAATTGCGCCACAATGTTGTTATGACACAACCGGACATTCGGGTCGAAGTCTTCCTTATAACGTCACCTGATTCCAACTTTCGACTTACTGCAATTAAACAGCTGTTCAGCGGCTTTCACGAGATCAGAGCGAGCACGGAGTGTGCAAAGTGGAATTTGAGGCATCCCTAATGAAGCTCAAACTCACTGAGGCTTAATCACTCGGCTAGGGTTTGATACTTTGACGGACTACTGTAATGTCACTCAGCCCCAATAGCACGTCAGTGAGGCGCGAATGATTAGCAAGCTCAACGGCCAAACTGGATTTTGGCCTGAGTGCCAGGAAAGTATGCAAACCATTTGGCAGGAGGCCACAACGCTGACCTGGACTATGCCGTGTCGCCCCAACTGTTAATTCACTCCTTTCGAATTGCAACCTGTTCACCCCTGACGAATGTGCACGCTAGCCTAAACTCTTTCGATCGCTCGTTGACCACCACCATCCATGTTGTCAGCTTCCGTAAGAGTCTCTCCGACGTCAAAAAAAACTTGTGTTCTCTACACCTGGGCCCTCTTCGGTATCTCTCCAGCCTGACACTTTCTATGTTCGTCATCCTCGTCCCGTCAACGATGCATGCGCATTGCGCACTCACGTATGTTTAGGTCAAGTTCACGGAAAACGATCCACGTGACTCCATCACCTACTCTCGCATCAACTTGAACTTGAAGAAGTGGTGCATTACACTTGTCGTTTGCGGGTTCACGAGCGTGACAGGTACTGTGCCCATCGCGGATCCATTGTGGTTATCATTGGCTTTATCATTAGCCACTGCTTCACCGTCCTTTGCAATGAGAAACGTGTCCATGATGAACGATCCGCATTACTCTCAATTACAAGCCACGATCGCGCTATGTGTCTATCCACTGGGACTTGCAATCGTCCCGCTCTTTTCCGGCGCGCTGGGTGAAGGAGTTGGGAGACGGCCGATCTATCCTCTCGGCGCTTTTGCATCGGTGTTGTACTACGCGCTCGCTGCAATGTTTATGTCTCACTTTTTTTGAGAAACCCAACCGGGATTGAGTTCCACTGGATCTGGCCCATTATTGCATTGACAGTGAGCGGTCTTGTTCCTCACATGCCGAAATCATTCCGATTTCTGTCCACATCTTCATGTTCGGTGCCTTTATCGCTTGCTTGGTTGTCTTCGTGTACATTGCCAACTGGTCGGTCCGCTCTGTAGGTCTCATGCGGTGAAATTCTGACCCCACCACTAATTATGGTCCTTACGCATCATCCACTTTGGTCAAATATTTACCAGGGAACCACCACCTCAAACTCACTCAACCAATGTGTTCCCAAGGTAACATAGATGGCTTTGTTTTCTCCCTCCTTGCAAATGATATGGTCATACATCTCACATACAAATGGTCCAATGTCTTGTTTGCGGCCGTAGCTCTCGTCACCTTTCCCATCCCTTTCGTGAGTAGAGCGTCTGACTATTCTCACCATTAACACTCAGCTGATCTCTCGGGTATTGTTTTTCTACGGCTCTTCCCTTCGTAAACGCAGTACGGTCCGCAGCAAAGTCATGTCCTCCAAACAAGACGACATGGAGAAGGCCGATGCTAGCGGCGTTCATACTCCGCGTTCATCTGGCTGAAACGCCGGGCCCCTGTAGCTTCCTCGATCTTCACTCGACTCATAAAAAGATTCGAGTCTCCGAGTTGGACCTGGCGCATATGCGAGCAAGATCAAATCGTATCGCGACAGTGGCGTTCTGAGCTACACCTATGGCCCTAAGCAACGTTCAAACGTTTCTCTCTTTATCATACCCTTTTCCTTTTCTTCCTCGCCGCTACCGCCAACGGCAAAGCATACTGGTTTGGAACAACCATCATGGAAAGATGGGTATATAGATTCGTACGCTATGGCCTATTATAATTGATGGCTACTTAATCAGGATCTCTCCCCTTCCCGATCGCACAACAACGCACCGACTACCTACCAATGTGCCCAACGTCCCGGGAGACGACGCTCACACGACATTGATTGGTTGCCATGCGTTCTTCGTTGGGCTCTACTGGCTGCGACGCATGGGCAAGATTTTCGTAAGGCTATTTTGCTGGTCATGGTCGTCGCGGCGATGCCAACCACAAAGATACCACGTTACTTCAAATTCAGCTCCACCAAAACTCGAAAGAGTATGCTACAACAAAGGTACTAATACAAGCTAAGTTCGGAAGAGAAGAAGGATAAAATTTACACGTTAAGTAAATGCAACATTGGTTTCAAGTACAAAGCTGAAAAATTGCCATCCATTGTCTCATTCAAATGTTCATCTTAAATTTCCTTCCATACGCGTATCTGCCTAAGGATTTCATGTGCACAGAGGTCGCTTGACTGTGGACCTCTGGCACGGTTCAGAAGTGAAAGCCGCCGACCTCGTCCGAGTCTTCGTCACGCCCCCCATTTCGTGCGTCTCCTGCGCTGGTTCCGCAAGCGAGGCCGAGGATGACCGGGGCGTAACGGATTCGAATACCTCCGGGAAAAGTTGGGGAGGAACGTTCTTGATCTTTCGTCTGGTGGTATCCCTCGATTGCACCTCCTCCAATTTGAAGGCAGGTAGGGATTGGTGTCGTGCGCGACTCTGGGCCATTCCACTTGGCCTCCTAGGCGCCGAAAATGTCTCTGCCCACCCTACAGAACGTGGCACCATGAGCTCAGTGGCCGAGACGGCCTCGTCGTAAACCCAAACACCAGTCGACATCGGACCACTGACGGACTTTCTTCGACCGATACATCTCTTCTTTAACACGCGACTGGCCTCCGTGTTGAGACTGGGAGAGGGCATCGCGGCCGCACGCGTGCGTCTCGTCGTATTCGGTGGCTTCGGCTTAGCCGAAGCACCAACGACCGGGCGAACGCTGCTGTTCTCTTTCTGCTTTTCGCCTCTCCGCTTGATATTGGTGGCGGCGTCCTTGACGACGTTCTGGACCCGCTCCGCTAAGGGTTTGAACTGCGACTTGGACGTCTCCACCGCGTGTTTGACTTTCTCCGCCCACTCGTCCAGGTCGTATAGTTTGTGCAGCATAAGCTTGAACGTGAACGGATACCGTTCCTCAAGCGGGAAAGTTGGCGTGCCGTGGTCTCCTTGAACCTCATCCATTGGGTCTGTCACGGAGTTTGGGGCGTTGGCAGCGGGGGGCGTGATAGAAAGTGTGTTGCGGCGTGCTCGGGTGGTGGACACGGATCGGACGCGTCGGGCATACTGTTCATCGCGTAGAGCGCGCACGTTGAGGACCATGGATAGGTTCTGGAGGACGGGGGCGAATTCTGCAGGTACCCCGACAATGTCGTCTGCAGAGATGACTTCGCTCGTATCCCCAGCGAGGGTGCGCTGGGTGCGTCGCGTTGCGACGCGGTCAAATAAGTCGAAGAGACGAGCAAACTCTGCTGTCTTGGAGTTGGCTCGAGCTACAGAGGTCAACGACATATTGATTGATCAGGTTAGTGATTGGAAGGTGAAAGGACAATATCAGGGAAGGGAGACGGTCGCGGAGGAGAGGATGGCCTCTTGCCACCCGCTGAAGGACCAATAGGCATCTTTATATCACCATTGTTTTGTGGTCTTGTCACCTGCCCTGACCGGGTGGAGGTGTGAGCTTGCAGCGCTTCCTAATCAGGTGGGGACTGTTGCCGAGTGGCTCATTATTGCCTTCATCACTCCATTGTCCATCCCACATGAGTCTGAATTGGTGTTGTCCACGTTTAAGCCGCCGCTTTACACTAAGCGACAACACTTTCAAAGATGTATTTCGGCACTTATCTTCACGACGTTGCTAGGTCTGGTATGTAAGGTCAATTTCATCACATCCGCGTAGGCTATCCACGATAGTTCATTGTAAGGACTACAAGGTACAAGTGTAGAAGAGAAGTGAAGAGTATGGGAAGGTCAAACGAACTCGATAGGCTACCGGTGTCCCAGAGGATGTTGGCATAGATGATATTGGCTAGTCCCAAGGTCGTCTTCTTACCCGCACTCTCCCGCCACTACGTAGAATGTACGTCTTGGTGACCCTCTGCCAGTCTCCGATTCTCCATTCGCCCTCAGAAGGGATCCTCCATGCGAAAAAAGAATTCCAGCTAACTGTTTGTAGGGACTTGAGTTTCTGAGCGAGCGTCAAGCTTGCTTCAAGTTCGCGCGTCCGTACTTCAGGGGCGGAAATCATGATCGTACAAATCGGACACAAATCAGGGCCATGGGGAAAGGGTGGGACCTCGTCGAATGCCGTGTTTTCCGCAGCTTCACTTTCTGCGTCTCCTTCCTCTTGTGTGTAAGAGACGTGCTCCAGGTGCGTGGGATGTAGCGATTCTGATTGACTGAGGACCGTTCCCGTGTGGGCGAGATTGCGATTTTGAGCGAAGCTTATGCGAAGCGCGCGGGAGTAGGCTCTTGGGCTATTATAGTGATCGATGTGATTTTCCAGCATATGTTCGTCCGAGAGGAATATTCCCAAGTGAAGGTTGGTCAACTTGGTAAGTGGCTTCAGTACTTTCGCGAATGCGCTCTGGGAAAGTGTTTTGGTAAACAAAGATTAGCGTGTGTAGGGACGTACTGCCAATGATGTCACTGTCGAAAAGTGGTTAGGCACAGGAGAGTGAACGACAGCGGAAGAGCTCTCTTCGAAACAGGTCCAGCAACAGGACAAGTCGAGATGCTCGGTACAACTGAGATGAAGGGACATCAATCCTGGAAACGCCCCCGAAACTATGGTCAACAGAAAGATATCAATGCACCAGAGTCCCGTGAGTGTTAGCGAGGTGAGGTGAGTCATTGGTGAGTTCACCAAAGAGATGTCGAATATTTGCTGTAATCGAATCTTCTGTGTCGACCTCGCTTCCTCTGCGAAAGAAATATGGAGGAAGCGCAAAGAAATAAACAGACTGGGTCTCCAAGGCGCCTTTGCGAGAGCCGCGCACTGTGCCGTCAAGGTTCTAGGCGAAGCAAAGGTTAAAGAGCGATCATCCATAGCATATATGCGCTCTGTTTACTTTACCCACTGAAATCCTATGCGTCCGCAATCATTGCTACTTCGCGACAGCCCGGATGTACACATTTCTAAGAGGGAGGTGAGGTGTTTTGCTGAACGAATATCCAGAGAGGTCATGTATCTCCGCAGGGTTATGAGTCGAAACTGAGAGCTGGCTTCCGACAAGGCACGGAGGGCATGGAATGAGCGATACCGGCAATAGAAAAGCTCAATGATGTATTCTATCAACTCCAGAGGCAGAGCGCGCCGTTTTGAAACCATCCAGTGATTGAGAGACCCGTCTCGACATTCCGCCAGAGGGGGTGATGTGAACCTGTGAGAACTTGGAGAAGAAGAAAAAAAATCATATGTGTTGGAGTCATCTGAGCAAAGGAGATCCAACGGGTCTACTAAACGTCTCGACATGGTGGTCGACGAGAAAGAAGTCATATATTGACGCGATTACATATAAACGCAAAAATCACGTGTTTCAAAATCAATAGTCACGTGACCTGTATTGATTTCACTCTAGTACTTGCTCTTACGTCTTGTAACTTCGACTATCACCCAAACAAACGGGATGAGTGGCCCAGAACCGCACAAGCCCCCAAGCCAAGATGTTGACAAGAAATCCAAACCGTTGAACCCAATACATGCTCTGCAGCTCCGCGCGTTTCTGAACGCTTCAGAAGATGTCGAGGTGGACCCTGACACCATCGAAGACCTCTTGGAGGGACTCAGCGAAGATGTCTGTACTGAGATGACCGAGCTTGACAGTGACTCAGAAACTTCAGATACGGAGGATCTTCCTCTCCTTGTTCAAGAGGAGTCCGCATCTTCCATAGTAGTTGGCATCGCAGGACTCGAAGACAGTGACATCGACCCTTCCGAGATCCGCGCCTTGGAAGAGGAAGGTGGGTAGGCGTGACAATCTGCAAATTGGATATTCTTCCTTTTTTGTTATTGCGTTCGTCAGGGCGAGATGTGACACTGAGACTGGTATTCAGCTATACAGGCTTGGACTAAGGACGAGATTCGGAGAATGTTACACCATCTCAAAGAACGTGGTAAGCGCTTTGTCCAGCTACCTCATACTTTAGTGATTCATTGTACACCAGGAATGGGTTCATTTATTCGGGAATACGTCTTTGCGCAAAACATACCTATCGTCAAGCTGCTATTTGCTTTTGGTATTAGTCTAGTATGTCATGGTTTGCTACTTTTGTCCGGTTGTTTTTACTTCAACATTCAACGCAGTGTTCCGAGCTCAGAAACAAGCGTCCGAAGACTCTCTTGTATTTCCTTAAAGTGGCAATGTCAAGAGAGTAAGTCGTCGGTGTATCGATAAGGCCTCTGAACCGATCTCGTTCGCCCGACTAGATTGCACCTAAGAGAAAAGCTTCCGCAATACAACACAATTTCTGACGCGGTTTCTCTTATAGTTAGGTCAAAACGTGTCATGATACTGACTGGTGCCGGCATTAGTGCGATGCTTTCCTTTTATATAGTGCATCTGTTTCCTGAGAGTTTTTAGGCGTCTCTTGTGGCATTCCGGACTTCAGATCCCGCAATGGCCTTTATGCGACGCTGAAAGACAAGGGACAGTACGACCTAGATGATCCCCAACAAATGTTTGTACCCGGTTTTCATAGTTATTCGGGTGTATTTAACATTACTCAGGTTTGATATCCACTATTTTAAAGAAAATCCGAAAGGTAAAAGAGTTGCCGTATTTGTGTTTACCCGCAATTTTCTCATCGTTTTTCGTCGAACTCCCTTACAAAATCAGTATTCTAGTGAGTGCACTTCGTTCGAGTCAAAGCGTTCGTTACTAACACTGTCTGTAAGCTCCTTCGCAAGGTACGGTCCCCTACTGTGGTAGGAAACGCGGAATCCTGACAAGATCACACAAGTCAAATATATCCCTCTAATTTCATACCTTCTGCTTGTCACCGATTCATCAAACTTATAGAGGATAAGAAGAAGGTACTGTTTCACTACCGTCACAATATTTCGAATGAATTTCACATTCCGGACATCGTAGCTCCTTCGGGTATGCCCTATTCGGTCCAATCTGCCCTTAGTGTCGAGTAACCAATCAAACTCCATACAGAATTACACCCAAAACATTGACACGCTCGAGTCTATCGCGGGCATTACACGCGTCCTGCAATGTCACGGCTCTTTCAAGACGGCATCCTGCCTTCAATGTCGGATCAAGGTTCCAGGTATCGAAATAGAACGTGAGATCCTCAACCAACGCGTCCCGTACTGCAAAGCATGTTTGGAGGTGCACAAGGCTGCGGAAGCGCAAAAGAGCAAACCCGCAAAGAAGAAGGGGAAAAAGAGGAACGAATGGGACGATGATAGTGATGAGAGCGATGATTTGCCTGTAGGGGTGATGAAGGTATACTTGTATATGCTGGCGGGATAGACGCGTTCTAACGTTTGCTACGACCTTTCAGCCTGACATCACGTTTTTCGGGGAGAAGCTCACAGACGAGTTTGATCAAGCACTACTAGAGGACAGAGATAAGGTTGATCTCTTGCTAGTCGTCGGGACTTCGCTCAAAGTCTCTCCCGTGTCCGAGATTTTGTGTACGTTTAATCTTTTTTGCTGACCCTCCCAATCACTGACTTTCCCCGACATAGCTCATCTACCGCATTCTGTCCCACAGGTCAGTAAATGGTCCAAGATATTTTTTGATATGAATGATCACACCCGTACTAGATCCTCATCAACAAGACACCAGTAAGGCATATCAATCCTGACGTAAGATCTGTCCCTCGCTTTCACGGAACTCAACTCGACTCGACTCGACATTTTCAGATCGTTCTCCTCGGTGATGCGGACGAGATCATATATTACTTATGCGAGCAGCTGAAATGGGACCTTCCACCACCTCCAAACCCCAAAAGTGGACTCCATGTGCCACGGCCTCAGATCAAAGGGAAGAGGACGTCGAGCGAGATGATTGGTCGGGCGGAGCCTGCGAGAGTCCAAGAAAGGTAGTGTGACTTCATGCTTGCATATTTTAGCTATTGACCTCGAGGTAGCCACGTTTGGTTGTTCGAGGGCGCGGAAGGTGGTAAATGGATTGAAGATATCAAGGAGAGATATAACGGTGGAACAAATGGCATTCCCGCTCTGTCAAGGAGCCAATCAGAGCCACAGGCGAAGAGGGCGCGAGTCAGTTAACACTAGCCAGGATACGTAATCACCATACTATGGATTCTTGAACGGTCTCCTGCCTCAGTCAGAGAAGAATAGTTCATCAGGATGCGGGTCCGTGTGACATGTTAGGGGTAAGTAAGATGGTATTATCGTGTGCTTTCCTCGAAGGGGACCTCCCCGTTTCCCTGCACGGGTATAGTAATCTTTGCTAACGAGCTTCTGCTCTGTTTCGCAGAATGACGTCCGTTCCTTCCCTGCGCATCGACGGAGTCAGGAAAATGTGCAGAGGTGCTGTTGGGATGGCGTATTCCCAACGAAGACATGTAAAATTCGTCGTTGTCATCCTCCTCCTCCACGTATGCTGGATCATAACCCGCAGGTACCGAGGAAATTGGACGCCAATTACGAATAGTGTTGAATGTGCCTCGGCGTAGATGTGTCGCGTACGAATATAGCAAAAGCGCAAAGTAAACCTGCAGATCCACGGTCGAGTAAGGTCAACGACCAGCACTATCAGACCGGACAGTGTCTTGATGCGTCTTACCTTGGCAAACCAAGACAGCACGATTACCACCGCTGCAACACCTTTCTCTTCGTTCCAAAGGATGTTTGCTGCTGCGGCTAACTGCACGTCCGACATCGTATGGTTCACACCAGCTCCCACTCTTATCGCCTCTTGCGCAGGTGAATTGGCGACCCGTTGACCGTCATGTGGCGTATACACCCACCACACGACAGCAAAGAAAAGCGTCCAACCAGTTGAGAACACATGGTCGACGAAAAAGAGATGTGCGAAGTAGAGCGTCTGCTGAGAATTTTCCTATGTCACGAAAAAGCAGAGCGGCAAAGGAATTTAATTTCACGCGAGACGAGGCGGGGTAGAGATGACGCATGGGATAAACAAGAGGAAGGAACTGACCTCCTTGACTGCCTTGAGACCCCATCCGAGCGCAACTAGACCGAGAAGGGAGTACAGGTACAGGCTAAGCTGTGCAAACGAGCCCCCGGCGCCAGTCAGGACGGAAATGAGACCGTAGACGCCAGCCGCCTTGTTAAAGAGCTGAAACGATCACATTGAGCAAACGATTGTCTCTTTTCTTGAGGCCGAATGACGAGATGGGGATAAACGTACGGCGAACAAGAGCGCAATCGTGACACCAGTCTTGAGGTCCAGGAGGCCGAGAAAAGTGGATATTGGCCAAAGCCGCCATTCAGGACGAAGTGTAAGTTTCATACGTAGTTCATGTACCAAAGGGAAGGGGAAACGACAGGACCAAAACGTACAGAATGCAGTGGTGGAAGCAGTGGCAGAACTGATGCTGACTCAGCAAGCGGAGTGTACTACGTGTCTACATAAAAGATCATCTGGTCGAAAGTTTACAGCATGGTCATTTTCTCCAATTAAACACATCCGTCCGGCGTCGATACGCTTCGGTGGTAGACTCGCAAGATGTTCCACAATCACGATGGGCGCATAAAAGTGCCGAAATTCAACGAACCAGCGATTTCACGACGACGGCGAAACTGCATCAAGTTACCGGCCTCAGCCTCTGACTCCGAATTAGCGTCGGAAGCACGATCGCAAGGTGTTGCCTGCCATATGCATCGGGAAGGGTATAAACGACGATTATCTGCGAGGGTTCATTTACCGTGTTGCTCGTTGTACCAATCAGAAGTGCACAACAAGTTAAACCATCGTCTACTGACAAACGAGGAACGCATACTTCTTGCGGGTTGCCAAATGAACTCGGAAACGTTGTAGTCCCTCACAAAATTCCACTCCGATGGCTCTTGGATTCACCCCACGCTGAATCATACGGCGTTCCCGATAGAAACGTACTGATTATTAGTTGTCGGCTGTCACGAATAGGGTTACGAGTTCCGTCGAGCCCGAATCGTAACAACCCACGCAAATGGCTTGACACCAACGCAGAGCATGACTGAAAACCTTCAGCTCTCATCGTAAATCATCGCAGCCGGACTTCTATGGACATAATCAGAAAGAAAGAAAGGCTACAGTTGCGGCCCAGCTCACCTTGTCTCGACGCCCTAATAAACGCAGTGTGACATCAGATCCGAAAGCCACGAAGAGAACAGGGTTGGGCGACCCACATTCACCTTCCATGCGACTTGAGCACTGAACTCGGTGCTCCCAAACGAGATAATCACATCAAAATCGAAGCTATAGTAAGTACCCTGGCCAGCTACTTTCTTCTTAGGCGTCAACGTTTTAGCTGCCTCCCGTAGATCGAAACGAACGGTGCAGAGCGTCGAGAATAACTCTAGAAAATCCGTTCCAAATATAGCCAGAAGTAAAATAGCACGGGACTTGCCCTCGTCAGAATCTGTCCAGTGTGGATCAGACAGAGTGCCCCGGTAGCACAAGATGGACGTGGTCATAACCCCAAAGTGAGACTGAGACGTTCCGGTAAAGAAAAAGGGACAACGGAATTCCTTTTGTTCATGGGCCTGGACGCCCTGCAGAAATGATATCATGTTGACCTCGGATATTACTCGATCAAGGGACCAAACCCAACCTTGCGCAGAATCGCCTGAAATGCCTTTGGGACAACAAAGTATCCTGCCTCGTTCACATACCAAGTTTCACTCCTCGCGAGATGCTCGTCGTTCTCATCGTTGGCGCGGGTCGCACATGACGTTCCATAAGTGGCACGTGCGACGCGCGACTTCACTAGATGATCAACAAGGAATGAAAGCGCGCCGTCTGGGACAGCTTTATGTCTAATTTCGACCATGAGATCCGTTGTACGCCCGGTGGAAACGCGTACATACACTCTGCTCGGACGAGAAAGTTCTATGCCCTGCGAGTTGAAATATGTTTCAAGTTGGAGCCAGAGCCAATCGCTCGCACCGAATCCACCGATAAGGAACGCCATCTGAAATCACATACATAAAGCCTCTGCTACGATGGAACCTAGAAAGCAGTGCATACGGTGACTGGCACGTTCACGTAGCTCCGTTGCTGCTCGAATCCACGGATGACAGCAGTGATAGATTCATCAAAGAGTTTAGTTACATCTTCCCTAGACACATGGCAATTCGTCATCACAGGGAACATTGGTTCGCGTCAGACACAGAAAGTCTTACCCCAAAAGCCTCAGCTTTCCGGATCTAACATCGTGTTCTGCATCATTCTCACGAAGGCTGCCCACCTTGATGTATGCATGTTGTTCAGCGTTACTGATGTGAAGCTTGGTCGTCTGGTCGAATGTGGATGTGATGTCGTCTATCATATCTGGACTAGAATAGCGTGAGCCCGCCAGTTTTTCTGTTTGCAAGCCGGTCAGCATACGGGCAAGGCTACCTAGGTGTCACTTACTTTGCAACAGCCCCTTTGCCCTGTGCGTAACGAATACTGCACCCTGGAGATGGCCTATAGAAAAGACCATGAGGATCATGCTACATGGGAACGAAAACGCTTACACTCCGCCGGCGCGATCTCCTCAAAGGATGTTGGGTTGAATTTCATCGAATACATACTCAGATCGATAGTGCCTCCACCAGCATCGATGACGACAACTCCCTGACCCTTGGGATGCCTTCCATGGTCAGGTGCCCCTGAGGCAAACAAGTCCCAGATGCAAAAATGAAGACCCGCTTCACCCTCTGTCAGGAACCGAACGCGTGCATGTCCTTCGAGAGTGCTCGGGACAAGTCTAGCAAGCTCAATCCCGCGACGAATCCGTTGCTGCTGCGCGCCTTCCCAGCCGTTCGGATGCGTGAAGATGAATTGGATGTCATCCTTGACAGAGAGCCAGATATATCTCGGGTATGATTCCTGGATGTAAGTTTCGGCACACTGAAAGAGGTACTTGATGAAATCTCGCAGGACATGGATGATAGATTTGCCTTTTGGGAGGGGTGGGATGTCGTCGTCTTTGATGTGCACGGATGGCAGATGTTTCGGTCTCAAATGAAGTTTCCACCTGGTCCGGGGTACATGCACATGTGAGTCGCGGAGGGGAAAAGTCTCGAATAGTCGATAGACGACAGACCACTCCAGTTTAACCCACCCCTCAGTCATGGCCTTCTCTGCCACCTCATCCTTGAAGGCCTCATAGCCGGCCTTTTGGAGTTTGCCCTTTGAATCATAGTACATAACAGACGGTACTTTGCAGTCGCCGACCTGTCCCTGTCCAGGGTACCTGCACGGTAATTGAGTCAGACAGGACGACGCTCACGACAAGAGGTACATAGCTACTTCATTACCCCTCGAGGCTGAGGTACTTCTCCCGGTTGGAGGATACAATACGAAATACCGCTGTAGGTGGTACCGATATCGAATGCGAGGACGAGCTGGCGGGTCAACCCTTCGTATGGCTTTCGTCGGAGCATGCCCTTGTCCATGAATCGGAACCCAGACGCAAAGGAGGACCTGTTAGGGCGGGGGGCATGGTTTATATCATGCCCAGGAGAAGTCGAGACCATAGGTGCATGCTCGCCACATGCTGAAAAGGACAAGGGTTCTGGTCCTGGGAAGCGTTAGGGGTTCATTCCCGTCCAGTGGGCGCAAAGCCGCAACCAGCGCTGTAAATGAGACTAACGAGGATGAACCGACCCAGCTCCAATAGGCCCCGGTGGGAATCTTCAACGCATGTTGGCCTGACTGCCATCTCAACCGAAGATGAAAAGAACGGTGCGGTGAATAGATACTAGGGGGTCACAACGGTCTCGTACATAGCACCGAATGCTCGTAATGCCACGGAAAACTGAAACCCGTACCCAGCGCAAGATTGCGGACGCCAGCATTGATGTTCTTGACTGCGTGCCGTTCGATCAGCTTGAACGATTCTCCCTCGCTCCTAATCATTTAATAGTCCCCCTCATTCCACAACTCTTCAACACTAGTACTCTCGAACCTTCCGAATTCACACACCTTCAGTTGATCATGAAGTCTTCCCATATTCTTTTTGTTCTCACCCCGCCGTTTCCAGAGTCTTCCTAATGGTGGGCCAACCCAAAATATCATTCATCTGTACAATATTATGTAATTCACCTTTCCCTCGCCAAAGGAAATACGTATGCATTTGTATTCCCAAAACTACCTCATGTAACGTTCATTTGATTCCAACGCCGCTGTATGCACATGGGCACGAACGCCCACCGATGCCAGTGGCTTTAATGGCAACGATGAAGGCAGGCTGTCCTCCAAAAAGGTCGTTCTCGCCCCTCGGAACCCCACTCTTGCTGCAAGTCATGCAGGTAGAACTTACTTGCCTTTCAAATCTGCCTTCCTAAGTTGATCATCAACGTCGGGGAAGTCGGCCAAAGAGCTGTTCCTGCGCCTGCGTAAACCACTTCGTCGTACGTTTCTGGCTGAATCCTCCGCCGGTACAACACTCATCTTAAATTTGCCGCTCACGCTCAGACGCCTGGCGGAATTTCTCTCCTTGCGTCCAAAAATAGCCCTCCAAGGCATAAGAATGATGACAGATAGAACACGACGTGATCAGAATGTGGGTTTGTCTTTAACTTCCGGCTGGAGAGCACACGATAGGACCACGTTGGACCGAAGAGAAGCTATTGAGAGGTATCAATGCCGTATCGACTGCTGTTGTTGGTTGGGATGGATGCGGGAAACAGCGAAATGATTCTCAAATGGACATCGCCACAGTCTAAGGGCCACGGCGGCGATCATGTACTACGTAGTACATAGTGTCCTCCGAATGCACGCTATACCATGTAAGACCCGTGGCAAATGAAACCACCGGCCAACAAACTCGACGGATCTCCGAGTCCGAAGAAGTTAATGATCATGACGCTCGTACTATTCGCTTGTTATGTAAGTAAATTTTCGTCAGGCTCCATCCAGCGCTCCGGCCGCGTCAGCGCCGCACGGTGACGCTCAGAACGTTGTTATTTCACCACCGCAAAATGAGTCCAATGGCTTCATAAGCTGATCTGATCAGTGCAATCACCCACACCTTCTTCCAATCTGTCGTCCTTCGGTTTGTCTCAGTTCATTCGTCAGGACCATGTCTTCTGCTCTGCAGTCTCCCCTCTCGGCCCTTCAACAAAACAACTATGGATCTTGTAGGCTCCTCCACGCTCGTTTCGATCAGTATTAGTCTCATCTACTTCTCGCAGTCGCCGCCCTCATTGCTGTCGGGTATGATTACGGTAAGCCACAGTTTCCAATACTACGTACAAGCTCTGAGTTATACGTCGACAGTCCTTGTGTTTCCACAAGAGGTACCACACGCATGCACACTCTGACATGGGAGAGTTTATCTGATCGATATCAATGAAGGTAGAATATATCTGGGTCAGAAATAGCCATTTCTAGAGTTGACACATTACTGACAATACCACAGGGCAAGCCGTGGTCCCGGGTGTCAACATTGTTCATATTTGTGTGTTCCGGAACCTCCAATTCACTAGCATATGAACACTAGCAATTCTCCTATACTTAGGTTCGTTATTGTGGGTTAATAAACTTGGCGTGAGTTTTGGCTTTTGTAATATACTTACTGAACGTTGACCTCAAGTGTCCATCAGATGTGCCTATGCCCTTTGTAAGTTTAACACAAAGGATATGGATTCGGTCAAGATTTAACTTCAGTGGAAGTGGAAATGAATTTCATGCCTGGTCCTTCAAAGGTATATTTCCTGAAATAAGTATCAATGACCGCTGTATACGCTGATGTTACCGTGACTGCACACTCCTAGATGTACGTATTCGTTGTGACTTTATTCGTGTCTTTAAGACACAACTGACATTTATTCAACAGCTGTGAGCACTTTCTCGAAGCTTTCCCCCTTCATTCCATTCACTAGCACTTCAAGGCCAAATATTGGGCGATATCGAGTATTGGGCATACGTTCTTTTTCTCGTCGCAGCTGATTGTCAGTGGAAATGTAACTGGGATCAGAACACGAAACTGACGACGGCGATCACAGCCGTGATGATCCTGCGTGTATGGGCAATGTACCATCGATCGAGGACGATCCTAGGCGTGCTTTTTACCTTATTTTCCATCGAGATTATTTCCATGACAGTAGCCCTTGCCGTCTACATCAATTCGAAAAGTGAACAAGGTTCGTAGAGGCTGACCCGATCATATATGTATGCTAATAGACCAATGATATCAATCAAGGACTAGGATATTCATTTTGCCTGGGGCGAGTTACGTCGCCAATATTCCAGGACGTGTCCAACATTTTGCAAATTTCTTTCGCTGCGGTACTATGCATTCTCGCGATCGTCCAGTTCATCAGGCAGTCACTCCAAATGTATGACGCGACAAAACAGTGGCAGCCCGGCCGGTACATTAATTTCCTCTTGCAGCAGGGTATTCTCTACTTCTTTGTGTGCGTCCCACTCATCCTTTCGCCACCCTTTTTCTCTACCGTTTATCCTTAAGTGGGGCTAACAGTGGCTTTCCCATCACAGTATCTTCCTGCTGAATCTAATCGACCTACTGGATAACACGGGAAGGATTCCCGGCACTGGGTGGCAATACATATTAACATGTATCTTGGCAGACGTGCCCGCGTACACGCTGACCCCTCGGTTCATCATCAGCATACGGGATATGTATGCAAATGATGTTCAAGGCCGATCTGGGGGCGGATTCGACTCTGGGCTGGGTTTGTCCACGCTACCCAACCACGGTGGCGCTGCCGGAGAATCGATCGAGTTCGTTGATGGTGTGCAGAACGACGTCACGGAGAATGTCAGGGAGGATGATGTGCAGGATGAGGGGAGGGGAAACATTGAAGTGGGGCAAAATGAGGGGAGGGAAGACATCGAATTGGTCCTACCAAGCTGGGGGCTTCAAGTCGGGTCTGCTTACTAGTACTAGCAGCAAGGCAAGGCGGATATTGTCCTATCCCGTTTACGCCTTGAAAGTGATCATACCCCAGAATAGATATGCTTGTAGATACGTTTGTCAAGCCGTTACAACACCAGTATGGTTGATCGCGCTCGAGTGTCAGTTTGCACGAGGGTGGCGCGCCGCTCATTTAGTTTGCCATGCACAACGCCATGCGCTGACCCAGGCAGGCTCATTTCGATATCGATCCATACATAAGTACCAAATGCTCACCTGACCACCGAGCGTTGAATTTTGATGAGTGAGCTGGTTGATGGTATTCATCGCGGCTGGGCCTGGCATCACATTCAAGTTCCCTACCCACGTCACCAAATCAGTTTCTCCTGCTCGACGTCCACACCCATGGCCTTCAGATCTGAAGAGACGGGGATAAATCCATTGATTTGTACACCTCATCACCACCACACATACGCCTAGGTCGTATACAACCCGCTTTTAGACGTGATGTCCCGTTCAGCTTCGAGCAAACATTGGTGACTTACTTGCCCTAAGCCCACGAGTTTTCCTGTTTGGAAGTTGGTCAACTTACGAGCAAGACAAGCAAGACATTACTTACTTTGCAACAACCACTTCGTCACAAATACGGAACCCTGAGGATGACCAATAGTCAAGAGTATGAGGAATAGTATGCTGCACAGGAACGAAAAAGCTTATTACACTCTGCTGGCGTGATCTCAAGGGATGTTGGGTTAAATTTCATCGAATACATACTCAGATTGATGGCACCTCCACCAGCATCGATGACGACAACTCCCTGACCCTTGGGATGCCTTCCTTGATCAGGTGCCCCCGAGGCGAACGGCTCCCCGATACAAGAGTGGAGGCCCGCTTCACCCTCAGTCAAGAACTGACCGCGTGCACGTCCTTCGGGGTGCTCGGGACAAGCCCAGCAAGCTCAATCCTGCGACGAATCTGTTGCCGCTACGCGCCTTCCCAGCCGTTCGGATGCGTGAAGATGAATTGGATGTCGTCCTTGACAGAGCCAGGTATGTCTCGGGTATGATTCCTGGGTGTAAGTTTCAGCGCAGTGAAAGAGGAGGTACTTGATGAAGTCCCCAAAAACATCGATGACAGCTTTGTCTGTAGGAGGGGTGGGGTGTCGTCGTCTTGGATGTGCACAGAAGAAAGATGATGCGGTCTCAGTTGCAGTTTTCACCTAGGAGGTATAAGCATAGAGAACAAGGTGCCGAATCATCGATGAATGACTGACCATTCCAACTTGACCCGTCCCTTGGTCACCGCGGTCTCAGTCGCTTCATAACCGGCCTTTTGAAGTTTGCCTTTGGATCATGGCACATGACTGATGGCACCTTTGCAGTTGCCGACTTTTCCCTGTCCAGGATACCTACACATCACACGAGTCAGTGACGACCCTCACGGGGAGTGTGCAGTGTCGTTACTTCGTGACCCCTCGAGGTTGAGGTACTTCCCCCCGGTTGGAGGATACAATACGAGCTGTAGGTGGTTCCGATATCAGAGGCGAGGACGAGCTGACGGGTCAACCCGTCGTATGGCACTCGCTGGAGCATGGTTGAAACAGAGTCCAGATGCTATACCCTTAGAGAATGCGTAGTTTATATGTATCGATGTGACTGCGATATCCTATAGGAGAAGATGATGGGGGCATGCTGTCCACAAGGACTAGACGTTATTGCTGAAGGCTTGACGGACTGGTGTTGGGTGCAAAGTTACGGTTACGTACCGAGTTGCCACAATGTTGGCAATGACTTTGAACCTGAGGATCACTGGCAAGATCATGATTCCATGGATTAGTCCATCGGAAGTCCTCCTGAGGTGCGCCTATTCACCCGACAACGGCCTCGGCGTACCTAACCTGCCAGTGCATGATGGGTGCCACGATGCACCCCAGCGTCGCCCAATGCTGTCAAGGGTCTGATCTGTGAAAGCACAGCCGTGGTTTCCCTAACACCTCGAGGCCAGCACCTTCCAACAGGCCCATTGCCCACCCGCTCTATACTCAGGTCACCGGTAACCCCCTCTCTCGAGGCCCCTTTCATGTTTGCTCACGGATGTGCAAACTCCTTGACCACATCGTCAAGTTGATTGCATCCATGTCTACCCGTCGACTCGGTCGTGTAGACGACATTTCTCGCCGTTATCGGGACCCCCGGGGTGTTCAGCCTGCCCCTCTACCGCCTCATTCCCCAAGAGAAGTATGGCGGACGTTTTCTTGTCAGGTATACACTTCTGATGCGATACATGACAGACAACGGGGTCGACTCGAACGCCTGAGATGTCAGAGGTGTCCGCACATGGCACCATCAGCCCCCTATCCCAGCTCCAAAACGAGAGTGTACACACTGGCAGTCGCTCCGACGCCAAACTGCCTCGTGACGCACAGGAGTCGGCGAGAGTGGAACGTGGCAGCGCAGACGCTCGGAAAAGAGCGGCCACGCCCCCTAGCAAAGACCAAGAATCCACGTACTCGAAGGAAACGGAGGGAACAAAGTCGAGAGACGAGGTATAAGTTATAACTCTATTTTGACGACGGGTTAACATGCTCAATTTGCCGTTCTGCCATCCACAGGTCAGACAATCCAAACAAGAGGATCGACGCCGGTATGATGGCGACCGTCGCACCGTTCACCGCCCCCCACTAGCACACGCCAAAGACACGGAACCTAGCGTGTCCCCAACATCAAGCCTCCAACACCTTCTCGAAGCAAAGTCGAGAGAGGTCAACCATCTCCAACACGAGCTTCGGACGGCGCTCAAGGAATATAAAACGCTCGTGGACTTGTACACGGATCTTAAACAAGCTTCCGAGGAGCGAGAAAAGAAGCTCAGTACGACACGCCACGAGCGTCAAGCTGCGCTCGAGCAGAAGAAGGAAGTTCAGAACGCCTATGCAGCGCTCAGGCAACAGTATGACGAACTGGCCAAGAAATTCAATGTCATGCGTCACGAGCGTAAAGATGCGCTCGAACAAAAGCAAAAGGCACAAGAGGACGGCGCCGACCTTGCTCAGAAATATGAGGTACAAAAGAATGAACATCATGCTCTGAGCAACAGGTATCAGTCGTTGAAGGCGGCCCTCGAACAACGTACGTCGGAACTACAGGGCGTGCAGAAGTTCCTCAGCACGGCGGACACGTTCTCAGGTTCTGAGGTAGTCAACACGTTGCGAAGGCTCAACGAAGAGGTAAACCAGAACACCACGTTCATGGCCGAGTGGTCAGTTGGGAACCTTTCGTTCGAGACCCCGAACGCTGATCCAGCAACGGCGCAAACCGTCGAACAAACGAGGGCATCGGATATCCTGGGCACTAGAATCGTGGAACTGCTAGGGACGAGGAAGAACCAAGATAATCCTATCCTCGTGGAAATGGCTTTTAGAGCCTATCTGGTGTATGAGCTGTACGTCGTCGCGTCGCCATGGAGCATCGGACAAGAGGAGCAATCACATAACCAGTACGTTGATGCGATATACCAGAGGATGCGGGAAGCAGGTGGGACATGTTCGATTTGCTGCAGAGCCATGCTGACCAGCCCACTCCGGCTTTTTAACAGAGGGACAGGCCGTATCCGGAAATTGGCGTGCGCTCACGCGTGCATATACGCTGCCCGCGTGTATCAGCGATCCTGAGCTCGCGCAGTCATTCGTCGTGACCATTGTCACTGGTTTCTCAGACATCCTTTTAGCGGCGGGCTGCACGACGTCCAAGGAGGACGTCACGGTTGCGCTCTGGTCGAAATTCGCAGAGAGGATCCACCATTTCGTCTCGCTTGCTGGACAAGTAAATAAAATAATCGGGGTGGGGGTGATTTCAGAGGATTTCGAGGTGCTGGTAGTGTGGCCTGGCGCGGTGTTTGAAGAGAAGATGATGGAAGACGCGGATGACAACGGGGACAGGGTGCATGAGGCAGAGGGGCACCAGGAGACAGTGGTATGTGCAACGGAAATGGGACTAATGCAGCGAATGAGGGTGGGAGGTACTGCGGAAGACAAAGCGAAACAGACCGAACTCATCGTCATCAAGCCTAAGGTGATTCTCGTGTCGGTACTGGACGCACTTGTCGAATAATATGCCATGTCCTTTACAACATTATCCACTATCTTTCTTACAGTATGCAACCAATGAACTTGGGACAGAAAATTAAAGAGTTGATTCGAGTGTAGGGAAAATACAATAATAATACAGCAGAATGATATGGATAAGATGTCTATGAGCGCTCGCCGCGCAACCGTCTAGCAAGAGCAAGATCCTTAGGTTGAATAGTAACACGCTTAGCATGAATAGCAGCAAGATTGGTATCCTCAAAGAGCGAGACAAGATATGCCTCCGCAGCCTCCTGAA